>MU712302.1:157301-185233 GCA_026770625.1 Nicotiana glauca
GGTGCGGTGACATTAGTAGGAATAAGGGTACTCCTCTTAACAACAAGTTCGACCAATTCCTCCATGGCTCAACATATTCCTCTAACAAGTCCTTGTGTAATCCACTCAGACTCAATGGTGGGATCAATCCCTCCTTACAAGCTTCAAATTCGCGGATTATGGTATCAAAATTACCAATCTTGAGGAAAAGCCTTAGAGAGGAAATCAACTCCCTATCTTGAGCTATATCGCACGATCTGGATTATCAAAGAAGGGTGGAATTCTTAAATGTTCAAATAGCCTCAAACTTATAGATGTGGTCGACAACACACCGATAAGAAGGACAAACTAGACACGGCTCCGAGACATCCTAGGACACTTTAAAACCTTAGGCTCTGATACCAAGTTTGTCACGCCCCAAATTCGAGGAACATGACCGGCGCTCGACCGGGTATCCCTAATCAAGCGGACCTGGATGCCTTTTCTATCCCACGTGTTACCCCATCATTCTCATTACCTAATAATCAAGTGAAATAGCCATTTATAGGATATGGACTCCATTAACCAAGTTTTATAAACATAACAATAACAATTTCCATTAGCAACTTCATTCACCATAATAAAGGTATTCCGAATTTTTATACATCATTGCCAAACATCAATATTTCTCTTTTAAATTCCCATGCCAGACACTACCCACAGCCTGCCTACGGAGCTTCTAAATACAATTGAAGAATAATATGGAAATTCTGGCAACAAGGCTCAGGCTATACCGTATAGAACATCAAAACAAGATCCCAAAATAGAAAGGGGCATGAGCCACATAGGGCCCCGAATGGGAAGGGGCTCGCCGAATCAGCTGACGGGAAGTGATGAGGAGCTACGGTCGGTGGACTGGAGTACCTGCTATGGATCCACCTACAATCATGACACAAATGTAGCGCCCCCGGCAAAAGGGACGTCAGTACATTTGAATTGTACTGGTATGTATGAACAAACTTTGTCCCAAGTAAACTCAAGCCATACACAAGTAGATAACAGTAATATAAACAACAATCAATTGCACAAGCAAAGGAACAATCAAGCCAAACAAGTTTTCAACACCTAACTTTGTTTCAAATAACCTCAAGCCATTCACAAGTAGAAAACAACAATAGAAGTAACAACCAAACATACATAGAAGGTACAATCATGCCAAACAAAGGGACAATCAGTGCCCCACAGGTTACAAACTCTCCTGTTGTCTCCTTTCACAATTCCTCATCAATGATTTCACAATTGGTACACATATTGATTTCAATGGCGATTTCGATCGCTTTCCAACCTTATTACCTCGGCCACCCTTATTACCTTGGCTACCCTTATCACCCCAACCCTTAATTTATCATTTTGTGTTGCGGCGCACAACCCGATCCCACCGGACAATTTCATTTCACAACAATCACAACAACAACAATGAACAATTCACAAAGATCACAACAACGACAATAAACATTTCACAAAGATCACAACAACATTTCTTTAAGGAGTAGCAACAATGATTAACAAATGTTCCCATAACTAACAGTACCAATTCCATTATATTCAACAGTTCATAAGCAATTCAAGTCATTTCAATAAGTACCCACAAGAAGCCAAATATGTTATTACCACAGTTGTTCCAATTGCATCATTTATGATTTTCCTTCCATCATTTGTTTCCCAACTCTTACCACATAACACTTTCACAATCACGCATTTAATTCATTGTCAATTACTTGCACCATTAAACCACAAACACTTAACAAAACCAATCAAACACCCAACAAACCAACCACAAGAATTTCACAATAATCCATGTAGATATCACACACCAAATATTCGTACACCAAACAAGGTGATTTTACAAAGATCAAAGTTAGCCACACATACCTCGTTTAAGGTTTCCTTAATTTTCTACGATGTTTCGGAAATTCTAGCAATCCCAATCTACTTGAAACATAGCAAAATTAAACACAAATTAGGAAGGCATTCATGGTTTCAGCTCCTTGCAGCATTTTATCAAACACTAGTTGGGCGTCTTGATTTTTAATACTCTTTTACAATATTTTCCTTCATTCCAAAACCTAATCTTTACCTATTTATGTTCATCAATCTTCCCACAACCCTATTTGCACATGCATGCATACATAGTACTACTATACCAAGAATCATACCTCAATGACCCATCTCACAACCTCTACAATACCAACATATCCTAGGTTAGGCACCTGTGGCTCCCAATCACCCTCCCATGAGTTCTAATGTATGTATCTTACATGAATAATCACCATAGAGTAGTTAGAGATGATAGACATACCTCTTGTAGTAAGAATTTTAAGAATCCACACTTGAGGTGTTCTTGAAGAATTCAAGAATTTGAAGGAAAATCTAAGGATTTTGAAGATTAATCCTTGTTAGTATAAGTGTTTAAGAGGTAGAAATTACTCAAAGTACTCTAAAAACCTTACCTTAGATTATAGGGATGAAGTTTGGGATGAAACCCCCTTGAGAGAGCAAGTCATAACCCAAAAAATGAGTTGGGAACACTCTAGACCGGTCATGGGGTATTAAAACCTTCCAGGCGCGCGAAGTTTCACCCAGACGCGTGAAGTTTTGCAAACTTCGCGCGTTTTTCTAAGCATTCTACCTCAGACGCGCGAACAACGCGCGAAGTTTCAAAGTTCGCGCGAGTGACACCTTCCTAGTAAGATGGTGATAACTTTCTGTGTACACCTCCAAATGATGAACGGTTTGTTGCGTTGGAAACTAGACTCAAAGGGCTTTAATTTGATAGGTTTATACTCACACAAAACCTAATATAGCTGGAGATATGATCGTTCAAAGTGAGGTCTTGTGCGCACTCACTTACAGATTTCGTCTAATATGCAATTTTCCAACTTGGCTTAGACTTANTGAAATCTTAAATTACTCGGAAAAAAAATTTTGGGGCCTTACAGACACCCTCGGGTCGTACCCAAATAATGAGCAAAATATGAGGACACATAAGAATAGGTTGAATCGGGATCAAATAAGACAGAGTCAACCCTATGGCAGACTGAGATAATACCTGTGATAATAGCATTCGATGCAATGGCATCTGTCCTGCCTGAAATAGCATAAAATCGAGCCTGGCCACCGCCGGATCGGCCTCCAACTCTAGGGCGACCCCTGGCTGCCTTGCCTCCACCCTTACCTGACTGGGCAGGTGGTGAAGAAACTGGAGCAGAAGACAAGGGCTTATCCCTCTACTGAGACTGACCACCACGAAGTCGAGGACACTGCCTCCTCATATGACCAAACTCACCGCACTCGTAGCAACTACCAGGTGCTGGGGAAGGGGACTGAAGGGAACCCCTCGCACCAGAATGACCAGCCGATGCACTCGGCATAGAATAACCCTGAGCTGAAGGGGCATAAGATGAGCTGTGAGCTGGGAGGGCACTAAGTGAAGGTTGACCCTGCTAGAACCCCTGATAACTACGACATGAAGACGCCCTACTATACTCTGGACGGGCCAACTGAGGAGGCCTGAAGGAATGACCTCTACCACACTGGAACTGGCCACTAGGCGGAGCACCACTGAAACTTCCTGAACCTCGAGGCCTCTTGGCCTCCCTCTCCTCACACTCCCTACGGCGAACCGTCTCAATATCACGAGCAATGTCGACCACCTCCTCGAACGAAGCACCCAATACTCTCTCTCAAGTTATCAAAATGTAGAGTGAATAGTTAAGACTATCCACGAATCTCCTGATCCTCTCCCGATCTGTCGGGATCATCCAAGTAGCATGATGGGCCAACTATGAAAATCTCATCGCGTACAGGGTCATTGACATGTCTCCCTGAGTCAACCACTCAAACTGTCTACGCAGCTCCTCTCTACGGGACTGCGGTACATACTTCTCCAAGAAGAGAGTGGAGAACTGCTGCCAAGTAAGGGGCGCTGCACCACAGGCCTACGCCTCTCAAAATCCTCCCACCAGGTAAACGCAGCCCCTGAGAACTGGAAGGTAGTAAAAGCCACACCACTGGACTCCAAAATCCCTGCGGTGCGAAGCATATGCTGACACTTGTCAAGAAAACCCTAGGCATCCTCGCCCTCAGCACCACTAAATGTCGGAGGCTGGAGCCTACAGAATCTCTCGAGATGATGCTGCTCGTCGTCGGGCATAGCTAGAACCACAAAGTCCTGAACTGGTGCAACCGGCTGAGCTGGAGCTACTCCCGGTGTCTGCAATCCTTGCACAACCTGCTCAGGTGTGCGAGCAGCGGGGGTCTGATTGCCTCCCCCAGCCTGTGAAGTAGCTACTACAGTAGTGGCTGAAATTGCCTGAGCCAGGCCAGTGCAAACTGATAATATCTGAGCCAATGCCTCCTGGACACCCGGAAGGGCATTGCCGGTGCCTGTACAAGTGCTGCTGGAGCATCTACACCTGGAGTCTGGTCCTGAGGTGGGGCGACTGATGGGTCAACAGGTGCAGCCCTCGCTGCTCTGCCTCGACCACGACCACGACCACGTCCACGGCCTCTAGTAGCCTCATTAGGTTGTACTGGTGGTTGCCTTCCACGTCCGGTAGTGCGAGTCCTCGCCATCTGCGAGAGAATAGAATACAAAAGTTTAGTTCTCGGATCAACAAAGCCGCACGACAAGAATTTCAAGAATATGATGTTTTTCCTAAAGGTTCTGCAACCTCTCGAGGATAAATACAGACGTCTCCGTACCGATCCGCGAGACTCTACTAAACCGCCTCATGATTCGCGAGACCAAGTAACCTAGGCTCTGATACCAACTTGTCACAACCCCAACCCCGGTCATGATGGTGCCCGACACACTGCTAGGCAAGCCCGACTTTTCAACAAAATTTCCCAACTCTAACAAATCATAGATATAAAACACAGACGATAATTACTAAGCCATTTAAGTAAAAGTCTATGAGCAATGATGAAATATGCGGAAGTTTAACAAAATACTGCAATATAGCCCAAATGGAATCCGGTGTCACGAATATGAGCCTCTAATACATAATCTCAACCTACTACAAGTCTGTCTAAGAAATGCGGAATAAAAGATAGAGATAGAGGGAAGAGATCAAGGCTGTAAATGCCATGCAGCTACCTCGATACTCCTGGATACTGCTGCTCAGCTAAACAAATCCTCACTCAGCCTATAGGGTACCTAGATCTGCACGCAAGGTGCAGGGAGTAATGTAAGTACTCCAACCCAGTGAGTAATAAACATAAATAAAGGCTGAGAATGAGAAATCATGGAAAAACGCAAAGTAAAATATAGTTAGCAATTTAGAACATTTAATAATAAAGCAACGAGTCCATGAAGTAAGGGTACAGAAATACTATGACAGGTAAACCAGATAAGGAACAAATGCATGAATGCAATGCAACACATATAACGGTACACTCTAGTACCCGCTGCGACGTACAGCCCGATCCGTTTATTTATCATCGACGACGCTCACTGGGGGTGTGTACAGACTTCGGAGGGGCTCCTACAGCCCAAGCGCAAATATCAAGCCATCTCGTGGCATCAATCACGCTCTCGGCCTCAATGTGAATATAATACCACTGCAGCGCGCAGCCCGATCCATGCTCAGTCCAGAAATTATATAAGCCCCTCGGGCACTATTAAAATAATAGTTCTCACCTCAAAAAGTCAATAAAATACCGTTTAAGTTTTTAAATCATCAAAGGATGGCTGAGTTTGGAAACAGTATTAAAATTTAGGACTGAGTTCAAATAATATGCCAAGTAATGTGAAAACAGTGATAACAATCCCTGAAGGATTAAAATAATTGGCGCGAAGCCCAAACACAATAATTTAATCCAAGTAGGATGATTCTCAAACTAGTTCTAATCGAAAACACAGTAAAAGCATCACCTGGGACGGACCAAGTAACAATCCCCAATAACAAATGACTCTGCACTCGTCATAGAGCACGTGTCTCGCCTCAATATAGCATTACGATGTGAAATTCTAGGGTTTCAAACCCTTAGGACATCATTTACATCCATTACTCACCTCTAGCTGGCCAAAAGTCTAGCTCGCTATGCCCTTGCCTCTCGAATCAACCTCCTCGCACGTCAAATCTGACCAAAACCACAACGAATACGTCACAACATGCTAAAGGAATAATACCCAATCGAAAATGGTTGAAAAACATCAAGAAATCCGAAATTGGCAATACCCGAGCCCAGGGCCCACTTCTCGAAACTCAGAAATTTTTACATCAATGGACTCACTATCTCGCCACGAGTCTATACATATCAAAAACTCCAAAATCTGAGCTCAAATTCTCCCTCAAACCCCAATATTTCATTCAAAAAGTCAAAGCCCTAATTCTTCCCTTTTTAATCAAATTTCTATGAACTTAAGTGTCGATTCTTAAATTAAATGATGTTTCTAGGTCATAAGACTCACCTCCAATCAATTCCAGTCGAAAACCTCTTTAATCCTCATCAAAAAGCTCTCAAGGTTGCTCAAAAATTGTGAAAATAAGACCTAGCTCGCGGAGGAAATAATAAAACTGTTCTGCCAGGTGCCAATTTGCTTTATGCGAACGCGAGGGACTTCTCGCGTTCGCGATGCCCAAAATTCCACTGACCCAATTTCTCTCTTCGCGAACGCGGTGACCCACATATGAACGCGATGCACAGGCTGGTAGAACTACGCGAACGCAAGACTTAAGTCGTGAATGCGATGCTGCAACTACTCCTCATACGCGAACGCGAACCCCATGGTCGCGAACGCGATGAACAAACTCGGCAGGACCCCTGGCCCCTTCTACGCGAACGCGACTCAACCCTTGTGAATGCGATGGTCCAAAAAATAGCCTTCCGTGAATACGTGAGACCAATCGCGAACGCGAAGGCAAACTTTGGCCTGCACAGCTGCTGCATTTTCTGCTGCAATTACCAAGTCCAAAACTCTCTGTTAGCTATCCGAAATCACCCCGAGGCCCCTGGGACCTCAAACAAAGGCACCAACACATCCTAAAACATCATTCAAACTTGTTCCAATCATCAAAATACATCAAACCACCCTAAAATCATCAATTCTCATCGAATTCAAGCCTAAGCTCTTCAAATTCTTCTGAAACACGCATTGGATCAAAAACCTAACCAAATCACCCCCAAATCACCTGTAATTTTGCACACACATCCCAAATTACCTAACGAAGCTACTGCAACTCTCGGAATTACATTCCAACCCTCGGATCAAAATCTCACCTATCAACCGGATGTCGCCAAAATGCTAACTTCGCCAATTCAAGCCTAATTCTACATCGGACCTCCAAAATCACTTCTGATCACACTCCTAAGTCACAGATCACTACCCGAAGTTAACCGAATCATTAGAAATCACATTCGAGCCTTATAACTCATAAGTCCACATCCGGTTAACTTTTCCAAACCAAACCTTCCTTAAAGAGACTAAGTGTCTCATTTCCTACCAAAACCAATCTAATTTAACTCTAACACATCAAATGCCGATAATGAAACATGAAGAAGCATATAAATGAAGGAAATAGGGCGGTAACACATGAGACGACGAGTCGGATCGTCACACCTCGGTGCTTCACGTTGTTAATTTTGCAATTTGAGGGCTGTTATAATGGGATAATAATAAGATTATTAATCATAATATTTTAACAGACCGAAGCATCAATTTGGTGAAGGTGTTTCTAAAGCTCTTATCAAAAAAGTGTCTTAAAATTTATACTTTCTTAATTATTTTTTTAACAGTTTTTAGTATTAAATGGCAATTGAGAGTAAAAAATAATGAGCCCAAGGACAAACTTGATTTTGATTAAAGAAACAGAATACATACTTTCATTGGTAAATTTCTGGTGTCCTAGGTATTTTCACCCACAAATGTGGTTGAAAATCTTGACTTTTGATGTGGAAGTTTTTAATTATTAAATAGTAGTGTACTCCCAAGTTTAATATATGTTTTGCTGATGTGTTTTATTCCTATTAAATGATTTTGATGATCTATCTTTGCATCAATAATTACTGTGAGTATATTTATTAGATGTTACTTCTTATAAAAAGGTCTATGGTAATTAGTTTTCTTAATTTCTTGAAATGGTTGATGCATTAGTCACTATGGTTGTGTTGATGAACAATGCACTTTATTTGAAAAGAATTTCTGTTCACCTCTGTCTAATTTTCTTTGGGAAAATGCATAAGTATCCCCTTGACCTATACCTGGATTCCCAACTAAACACTTTTTCTTTGCAGGAATCCAATTTTCTTTCATGTGTTACAGAAGATGATCTATATAATGAGAATGACTAATTGATGTATACCTACGTACAATGACGTTTAGAGTAATGATAATAGGCTGGATACATATCAAATTTTAGACAGTGAATCTAACCATTATGGTCCCTATAGGTAGCATGCTGGACTATTATGACGCAAACAAGCTTGACCTTAATAAAGTGAATATTTTTACTTGCTAAGAGTAATTATATGATACTAAAAGTAGGAAGCTCCTAAAGTAAAAGTTGAATTACCAAATTACCCATCAAAAATCAAATAACTATTCTACCCTTCCATAAAATCTCACTCCTACAATATCCTTAGACTAAAAAGTAAAATCATCTTTAACAAATAATAAATTTTTTACCACAATAAAGACCAGGTAATGAGAAGACGTAATTTATGTATTTACTTTTTATGATTATAATCTCTCAGTCCACTCTTCTTGGGAATTGGATGATTATTTTGTCATTTAATTTGATGATTAATGGTTAACTTTTCTGTATAACGTCTTTTCATTTATCATATATTGATTTCTTCTAATTTTTCATGCATGTATAACCATTTAAGAGTTATCTTTTACAATTTCCATATATTCTAACAGTGTCAAATAGTAGATGCCTCTTATTCTTGTGAGCATGGTCCCAGAAAACACACGATAAAACTAGAAAATAAAGCTAGACTGAATGAGATCAATGGGAATGAATTCTGCTCTCCCTTGATTAAAAAGGTTGTTCTATTTGAATACCATATAAATGCGGATGGTATTCACTTAGTGAAGCACACATTCCAGCAAGAATCACGCTCATAGTGCCGTTTGCAAGTACAATTCATAGAAATTTAATTCAAGATCGAAGTACAAAGTAATAGTTTAATTGTTCCTTATTCCTGTTTTCCTTGTTGTTTCTTCATTTGTTTTCCTCATATTCTCATATGTATCTAGATAGCAAGTTTGTATATTTTATATATCATGCATGTCACCTCTTTCAATACTTGATTTATTTGAAGATACATTAACTGGAGTTTGATGTTTGTGTAAAGACTTGATCTTATTTCAACAAAAGTTAGATATTCTAACATGCCGATATTTCCAATATAACTATTGTAGATGATTACATGCCTTTGATAATTGATATTATTGCAAATTTTAGAGCGTAATTCGATGAAATCTCAAGCATCTAGAATATATTGAAAAATAAAAAAGTTATGTGACCAGGAAACTTTCATCTGAAGAAATTTATCTCATTCAAGAACTTTCATTTAAATTTGAAATGAAAAGTTTTTTGTTTTTAAGCTGGAGCCTCGCTGCTTGTAAGAATGTATCTGATTCTCATTTTAATTTGTTCTTCGTAATTGATAATTAGATATTGCAGGTTTATCACATTACACAAAAGGGGTTTGATGAGTTATACATATGCTACTGATTTGTCTAATATTCTGTTGCAAATTACGCATTCATCTTTATCATCTGCAATACTTTCTTTCCCCTATTTCCCTTTTAATAACTCTTTTTTCAAATTCCTCTTTTTGTTGCTTCTACCGAGTATCTAACAACAATACTATTTATTATTTATTTATTTATTATCTATATGTTATTGCTATTATAAATATAAGAAGCGCAGTCAGTGTAAAAAGTTGAATTACCAAAATATACATTAAAAATTAAATGACGTTTTACTTTAAAAATAAAAATTTATGTATAAAACGTGTCTTAAAATTTTTAGTTTACTTATTATAATCATGAGTATATACAATCTTCTGCTGATATGATTGTTTAAAATTTTGTAATCAATAGTTTATATCAAGCACACGCGCAACGCGCATGCCGAGAGACTAGTAAGAGAATATACGACAGATTAAAAAATCATTAAAATTAGATTTAGTCATTAGATTCATCTAATTATAAATGAAAGATAAAGTTCCTTATGAATCTTAAGAGAATAGTTGAAGTATAGAGTGACTAATGTCATCAGGGACAACCAAATCGGCAAATGACCGCCGCCATCCCATATTTTGTCAACAACAGAAAGTACTTTTTTTTTGTTCACCATCTGCTACATCCAATAGAATCAAATGCCTAGATACGATAAAAAAAGAACAAGTGTCTCAATTTTCATGATGCAAGCGGACAAAGCAAACACAATCTCTAGATTTAAGATTGAATTAATCATTTATTGGTTCATGAACTTACAAAGTTGATTGTAACTACTTTTTAGGGGCTCTTTTCACTGCTTCACTTTTTTTCTTGCTCCATGTGTCCGCATCACATATGAAGGTAGATGTAGCTGTCCACCCCTGTAACAATTGAAGATAGAAAAACGGAATACCTACAAATATACGTAAGTAAAAGAAACATACTATGAAAAATAGAAAACTAAAGAGTGAAATATACAATATTACTGTATCATGCGTCAATGTCCATTTTAACGGATCCAACATTGGCATGTCGGGTATCACTATATGTCTGGACTGCTGGCAACACAAAGATAAATAAAACATTGAGGAATTGTTCTTAAATCTAGAAGCTCGTTATTTCAAACCTAGTTTATTAACCAAAGAAGCTTTTAGATGAGTCACATAGCTCTTAAAGGGGAAAAAATGTTTCTCACAATTTTTTTAACTCTGTTGGATGCAAGTGTGATATCTTGGATAACTATATCATTTGTACGCACTTCCTGGAAAAATCTCACAATTATCATCAACGGGTTGTCACAATTAAAATAAAACAAAAAGCATTGAGCGAAAACGGAATTAACCAGCACTTTGTTTCTTTAGCCAGAGTTCGAACATTATGTACAAAGACATGTCGAATGTTATATGGATTAATTACTAATCAATCAGCAGAAGGCCGTAACTAAATTACCTGCAAAAGCAAGTCATTAAAATGGCTGCCAACTTGGTGGCAAGAAAATGTCAAATTTGAGTAATTCATATATCACAAATTATATGATGGGCACAGATATTAAGCAAGCACAATGCTTTTTTTAAAATTGCGAGACACAGAGTTGAGTTCGATATCTAATTCATTATTCAATCGGAAAACCACTTCTGTCAAGAGCACAATTCATCATGAATTTCATAATATTGAGTCAAATTTAAAGGTTCTAACTTAATTCTTTTGTCTTTAATGAGAGGTAATATAAAATGTTTGAAAAATTCCCTTCGATTTAGTCTAGCATAAAGAGAGTTGAAAGAATTGACAAGAATTTAAAATCAAGGACGAAAATAAAAATGAAATGCATCTTAGAATACCCCATCTACTAATTTCGGTCTGAAACTATCGGAAAGAAAATGCTAACTGGGATACATTCAAGTTGAATTGATAAGAATGATTTCAGCTAGTTAACCATCGATAATATAAAAGTTGGCAGAGACTTCCAAACAACAAGTAGCGTGGAAATAGCTAAGCAATTGTCACGACCCCAGTCCCCACTCCATCAACATGTCGTGATGGCATCTAGTCCTTAAGACTAGGTAAGCCTAACAATGCGGAAAAAATATAACTTGCGGAAACAAATAATTAAAACTGAACAAACTGGAAGAAAATTGTATGTAATGCCGCTCGGCATATGCAACTCAATAACGTGAAAGTCTACAATATCATTCCAAAACCCGAGAACTCACGGGAACACAAACTAACAGAAGGTAATACACTGCACTAACTCCAGAATGTCTAAAACAACAGTACGGAAGGAAAGCTAACTGCTAAAGCTAAAATAAGATAGAGACTCCTGTTCTGCGGACACAGCAGAGGTACCTCGAAGTCTCTGCTAGATCTCTCCGCCTCGAGGATAATATGCCTGGGTAGAGGTACCTGGATCTGCACATGAAAAACATGCGCAGAAGGGGTATGAGTACACTAAAGTGGTACTCAGTAAGTGCCAAGCCTAACCTCGGTCGGGTAGTGACGAGGAAGGTCAGGGCCCTACGGAGAATAAACATAATGATAAGTCTTGCAACAATATGAAATAAATAGAAATAATGAGTACCACTATGAAGTAAGATAGGTTATACAAGGTAACAAATAACACCCAGAGAAAGAGGTAACACAGAGTAAAACAGCTCAATATCAATACCAACAACGAGGATCTCCCAAAATACAGTCTTGTAGTCCATTTCATCAACTGTCCAAGGGGCTCCCGGGATACCGTCGCATAGTCCAACTATCAATATGCAGGGGGATCTATCAGAAATCTAACCCGTAGTCCCAAAGTAAATATACAGGTGGATCTATCGAGAATTGAACCTGCAGTCCCAAAGTAAATAGGCAGGGGGATCTATCGGGAATCTAACCCGCAGTCCCAAAGTAAACAAACAAGGGGGGGAGCTACCAGAATCCCACATCCGTGGTCCCAATGTAAATACGCAGCCACAACAAGACGATATTTAGAATTAGAGTGCAAAAATACAAGGCAACAAGTAGTTCTAGCCTAACATGCTTCACGTAGTACAATCAAAGCAACTTAAGCAAATAGGCAATTTAGGTCAGCAAAGCATGCTTTTCTAAACTAACACAGGCTATAATTGCAAATAGAATAAAGCAGGTAAGAAAGAAACTCAGTCTAAATATTTAAAGTAAAGCTGGATTTTCAATAATTAGCTCAAGTACACGCTCGTCACCTCACGTACCAGGCATTTAGTTACAAAATATCACATCCTAAGGGGAAAGGTCCCCCACACAAGGTTAGACAAGCCACTTACCTCGAACCGGCTCCAAAATCAACTCCAAACCACACGTTTGCCACGAGTATCCGACTCCAAATAGCCAAATCTATTCAATTCAATTACATATCATAAATAATACTCAAGCAACTTATTATACTATTTAATTTAAAGCTAAGACGCAAAATTCGGTAAAATTACCAAAATGCCCCTCAGCCCAACATCTCGGAATCGGATGAAATTAATATTTTAAGAACCATCGTACTCTCACGAGTCTAACCATATAAAAGTTTCCCAAATCGGAGGTCAAACACCCACTCAAATCTCAATAATTAGATTTATGAAGTTTCTACCCATTTTTCATTCAAAATCCGAATTTAGATGATGAAATTAACTAAAGATTGATGGAATATAAGTAGAAAGGGTTATAGAATCTTTACCCAATAATCTCCTCTTCAAATCCCTCTCAAAATCGCCCTCTCCTGTGCTCCAATTTGATTGTTCTAACTTTTGAAACTAAACCCTCGAAATCACTATTTCTGGCCAGCTATTTCCGCATTTGCAGTCCTGGGACCGCATCTGCGGTCCTGATGTGATGATCCAAAGGGCCATCACCTGTTTTATCTTTCATTTTTGTGCTTCCGAGGTCTTGAAAACCTCATTTTTACTTGCCTCGATTTGCGTGCATAGTCCGGGCTCGTAGCCGGAAAGATTATATGTTAAAAGTCGGTGTAAGTTTTCAAAATGTGGTTTTAAAATGATTAAAGTTGACTTCGGTCAATATTTTTGGTAAACGAACCCGAACCCGTGATTTGACGGTCCCGGAGGGTCCGTAGAAAAATATGGGACTCGGGCATGTGCCTGGAGTCAAATTCCGAGGTCTAGAGCCCGAGAAAAGAACTTTTCTGTGAAATTATTTTTTTGAAATTAATAAGGAAAATGAAAATGAAAATTGATTAAAAGACTATGGTATCGGGCTCGTATTTTAGTTCCGACGCCCGGTACAAGTCTTATATATGGTTTAAGCGCTTTCTATGAAGTTGGTTGAAAACGGACGTCGTTTGACGTGTTTCGGACTTAAAAATGGAGAATTTGTGTTTGATGAAAAAGTTGGAAGAAATCTTGTGATTTGAGGCTTGATTCTATGTAAATGATGTTATTTCGGCAATTTGATCGCACGAGTTAGTCCGTAGGATGTTTTT
This sequence comes from Nicotiana glauca, assembly GCA_026770625.1. Taxonomy (NCBI): domain Eukaryota; kingdom Viridiplantae; phylum Streptophyta; class Magnoliopsida; order Solanales; family Solanaceae; genus Nicotiana; species Nicotiana glauca. Next base: position 171,446 of record MU712302.1, read on the forward strand.
TAGGTTGTGTGTATGTTCGGGGTGGAGCCCCGAATGCTCGGGCGAGTTTTAGGTAGGCCACGAGTTGCATTTTTGGACTTTGGAAAAACTGTTGCAGGTCAGGTCTGGTATCTTCGCATTTGCGAAGGATTTCTCGCAAATGCGAGTCCAGGACCGCAAATGCGAGAAAGGGAGCACCTGCACAGGGGTCGCAAATGCGAACAAAATGTCTGCAAATGCGATGAGGAGCCTTCGCAAATGCGAAAAAGGGCTCGCAAATGCGAAACTCTCAGCCATCGTCAAAGTTTGCAAATGCGAACTAAATCTCGCATTTCCCAAATTGCGAACCCCAGTTCGCAATTCCCATACCTGCAACCTGCATTTTTCATACTTAGACGAATTTTCACCTCATTTCTTCATTCTTTCATCAAACACTCCATAGGCGATTTTCAAGAAAACTTTCTTCCCCAAATCATTTGTAAGTCAATTGTTACTCGATTTCTTCAATCTTTAACATCATTTATCATGTTTTCATCTTAAAATCAAGGTTTTTCATGGATGAAAATGGGGATTTTGGGTACAACCTATGTTTTATTAAATTTGGGGATTTGGACCTCAATTTGAGGTCCGATTTAAAAACAAATCATAGATATAAACTCGTGGGGAAACGGGTAAACGGGTTTTGGTCCGAACCTCGGGTTTTGACCACGTGGTCCCGGGGGCATTTTTGGGAATTTTTGAGTAAAACCTTGGGAAATTCATTTTCATGCATTCAAATTGATTCAATTAGCATTTGTTGATACATTCAAGTAATTTGTGACTAGATTCGAGCGGTTTTGTGGTAAATTCGAGGGGTAAAGCTACAATAGAGGATTGAGTTGAGTTTGGAGCATTCGAGGTAAGTGTTTGATCTAACTTTGGCTTGAGGGAATAGGATTAAAGTGTTGTTTGCTAATTGCTAAATGATAAGTACGGTGTATAGGCATGGTGACGAGTATCTATACACCGGTGTCTAGCATGATCGTGGGTCCTTGTTTGTACCTATTCTGATATTGTTATGACTCTTCCATGTTAATTGATGAATTCTATGTAATGTGAAGAGTATGAGGATTAATTATGAATTGTAAATTCTTTGGAGCGTTGGCTCGAATAATAAAAAGACTATTGAGTAAGAAATGAAGGAAACAAAAAGAGATATGATTAATCCCTTGCCGGGATGGTTTGAGTATATTGATTATCTCCCTTGCCGGGATGTGAAGGTTATTATTGTTGCTCCCTTGCTGGGATTTAGCTATTTAATTGTGTTTTTCCCTTTCCAGGATGTTTCTTATTATCTGTCTATCCCCTCGCCCCGTTTGGTTGTGATTACTGTTTTGGGTGAGGAAGAGTGATAATGCACGAAGGGTCATTCCGTGCCATGTTTTGATTATATTTGCACGAAGGGTCATTCCGTCCATGTTTTGATTATATTCATACGAAGGGTCATTCCGTGCCATGTTTCGATTATATTTGCACGAAGGGTCATTCTATGCCATATTTTGATTATTTATGCACGAATTAACATTCTGTGCCCTGATTTGGTTACAATTGCACGAAGGATTATTCTGTGCCATGATATGAGAGTTATGTATGGAAAATCACGAAGGTTGATGCCGTGCACTTTATTTGATTGCTTTGGGTGAGAATGAGAGTAAAAGCACGAAGGTTGATGCCGTGCAACTGTTAATTTTCCTGCTCTCATTAATTATTATTATTGCCCTGTTTTGTTCTTAAATTGCTGAATTTTATATCCGGACTGTACTTCCCCCATAGTATGCTCCCCTAACTCTTAATTGTTTAATTTCTGCGTTCTTTCCTTTTACTGCATGTATATATATATATTGAACTGCACAGGTTGGTTTGATAGTCTTGTCTAGCCTCGTCACTACATTGCCAGGGTTAGGCCAGGCACTTACCAGCACATGGGGTCGGTTGTGCTGATGCTACACTTCTGTGCTCTTTTGCACAGATCACGGTACCGGAGCAGCTTTTGGACCACAGCAGTAGTTGATTATGATGTGACTTCAGTCCAGGGACTTTCGAGGTAGCCTAGCTGGCATCCGCAGGCCGGAATCCCTTCTTTGTTATTAGTTTGTTTTCCTTGTACTGAGACAAACATTGATGTACTCATATTCAGACTTGTTTTTGGCACTCTTTAGTAGTTCGTGAGTTAGTGACACCAGTCTTGGGAAGAGAAATGTTAACTTCCGCATTTTTGGTTTTCAGTTATCTATGCTTTTAAGACTTCTGCTTTTATGTTAATTGTCTCGTCTTTCCTTATATGGTTAATGTTGTTAAGAGAAGCGTTAAGTTAATTGGATTGCCTAGCTCCTATTAGTAGGCGCCATCACGACTCCCGATGGTGGGAAATCCGAGTCATGACAAGTTGGTATCAGAGCTCTAGGTAACATAGGTCTCGCTACTCACAGACAAACTTGGTAGAGTCTGAGGGATCGGTACGGAGACGTTTGTATTTATCCCCCAGAGTCGACGGAGTTAGGAAAATCTCACTTTTGTTCTTTCTTGTCGTGCGATTCTATTTCTCAAATACTGATTGTCTTTCTACTCTGTTCTTTCACAGATGGCGAGAACACGTGCTTCCTCTTCTACCGCGCAGCAACCCGAGCCCCCAGCAACAGTTCCTACAAGGGATAGAGGCTGAGGTCGTTCCAGAGGCCGAGGCAGGGGCAGAGCTCCGCCCTGGGCAGCAGTCCCAGAGGTGGAGCTTCATATTGATTATGATGAGGAGGTTCCAGCCCCTGCAGCTATGGTGGGCCCAGCACAGGTCCCAGGAGGGTTCATGGTCACCCCAAATCTTCAGGACGCCTTGGTCAGGCTAGTAGGCTTTATATAGAGCGTCACTAGAGCGGGTTTGCTCCTAGTAGCACCAGCCACTTCTCAGGCTGGAGGAGAAGCTCAGACTCCTGCTACACGTACTTCAGAATAGGTAGCTCCCCAGGCTCATGTTCCAGTGGTTCAGCCAGCTGTGGCAGCTCAACAAGGTATTGTGACCCCGGCTGGCGATGAAGCGACTATGTCTTCATATGCTTTGTGGAGACTTGATAGGTTCTCCAATCTCTTCACCACCACATTCAGCGGTACTTCATCAGAGGATCCACAGGATTTCTTATTCAGCTGCCATGAGATCCTTCGGACTATGGGTATTGTGGAGACCAATTGGGTCGACTTCGCCACCTTTCGACTTGCAGGGTCCGCCAAGACTTGGTGGAGGGACTATTGTTTATCCAGACCAGCAGGGTCGCCATCATTGACATGGGATCAGTTTGCAGAGTTGTATTTTGATAAGTTTCTCCCAGTTACTCAGCGAGAGGCACTTCGCAAGCAGTTCGAGCGCCTCCAGCAGGGCTCTATGATAGTCACACAGTATGAGACTCGGTTCATTGATTTTGCACGCCATGCTATTGTTATACTCCCCACAGAGCGAGACAGGGTGCGGAGGTTTATTAATGGATTGATTCAGACGATCCGTCTCCAGATGGCTATGGGGGCCGGTAGTGAGATTTCTTTTCAGGAAGCAGCCAATGCGGCCCACAGAGTTGAGATGGCTCTTGCACAGGGAGGTGGTCATGTGTCGGATAAGAGGCCTCGTCATTCTGGTAGGTTCAGTGGTACCTCGTATGGAGGTAGGGATTCTTATGGTAGAGGACATTCACCGAGGCCCTTTCAGTCAGTACTCCAGGTCTCTCATGGTACTCCCAGCGGAGGTGGTTCTCAGCAGCATTATTTTGATCAGCGGCCCATCAGTGCACCGCCTCTTTAGAGTTTTTGGGGAGGACATTCAGGTCGATAGGGCCAGCAGTCTCAGCAGCCGAGGGCTTGTTATAGTTGTGGTGACCCGAGTCACATTGTCAGATTTTGCCCTCGTGCCTCGGGTAGTTCTCATCAGTAGGGTTCTTGCCCCATGATTCAGGCACCAGGTGATCCACAGCTTGCCCAGCTAGCTAGAGGCGGGGGTAGGGATCATAGAGGTGGAGGTAGAGGCAGTAGAGGTGGAGCTTGGACCGGTAGATGTAGGGGTCAGCCAGTAGCCAATCGTCCCAGAGACATGGTTCAGGGAGATGGGGCATTTAGTGCATTAATTTTGTATTTTGATGTGAACAATTGGGTTGAAAGTGAAAAAGAAAAAAAGAAAAATAATAAAGCAGCACAACATCACTGAAGAAGATGACTGAGACCGCAGAAACGGTCAATTTCTCGCAGAAGCGACTCTGCTTCTGCGGTATAATTTCCGCAGAAGCAAAAAAAATGAAAAACAAAAAAAAAATCGCAGAAGCGACCGGAAAACCGCAAAAGCGGAACCGCTTCTGCGACTCAGAATCTGCAGAAGCGAAAGCTGCCTAGTTTTTCCAAAAATAGTAGGGTTGCAAAAATGGCTTGCCGGACCCGTTCAACCTAATGTTTTGGCTCAATTGCAGTGTTTTAAAGTGTTTAACATAATTCTATTGTCCGACTAATCTTGTGTTGATTTTTTATAGGTATTTCAATTGAAAATGGACCCAAACCCAAGCGGATCACACCATGAAATTCAAGAAGATATTGATGAGCCCTTTGATGATTCGCGCTTCATGTCTGCTGCATGTGAGCATCGATATCTGGACGACCTCGTCAGGAGGAGGGTCATTCTTGAAAAGGGGATACATGAAGATAAATTGGCCGAAAAGCTTCCGAACTTCTATGCTCGGCTCAAATCATCAGGATGGTCTTGCTTCATCACCACTCCTTGCAAAGCCAATGAGGAGTGGGTTCGTGAGTTTTATGCCAACCTCAAGCACGCAGATTTTGATAGCCCACAAATCGTCATCAGAGGTAAACCAGTGAGGTTTGGGATTGAGAAAATCAATGACACTCTGGGTATTCACAACTTTCCGATGGAGCAGGTACAAGCAAAAGATAATTATGAAAATAGAGCATGGCTTATCTCCAAACTCTTCCCGGCGCACTTGAGAGAAAAATGGGGAAACAAAAGGAAAGGGCTCAAATCTACCAACTTCATTGCTGAGGCAAAGATGTGGCGATACATCCTGTGCAACAGGGTCTCTCCGTGCGGAAATGTTACAGACGTCTCCTACACTTGAGCATTGATTATTGCATGCCTATTGGACAACATTCCTGTGAATGTCGGATACTACATTCTGCGAGAGAAGAGAGAGTACTTGAGAGACAAAGATGCAGGCATGATGTTCCCCTCCCTGATTACATAGCTGTGCACCAGAGCAGAGGTTGACGTCCATAGCACCGATCGGTGGCTACCAGTGGACAAACCTTTTCATCCTTTGAGAGTGACAGGAGAGCGAAGTATGGTCAAAATCAAAAATAGAAAAGTCACCACCACGGCCACCGGTTCAGAGTCCTCTTCACAGTCAGCTGCTAAAGGGCCATTCGGGATACTTAACTCCGAGCTTGCATCAATTAAGGAGTTAGTATCGCAACTTCCGAGTGGGCCCTCATCCTCCCAGCCTGGGCCTTCTTACTTCTCCAGGGACGAGATGCAGAGTTACTTGGATGCTCAGAAAAGCCAGAATGAATCTATGAAGAAGATGGCAGCATCAATGACCAAACTTGAGGGAGCCTATGGCACTTTGGCCAAGGCCCATGCTACCCTTCAGTCAGACTTTCAGAAAGAGAAGAAGAAGAACAACAAAAAGAGAAAATTCATGATCAAGATATAGAGAGGCATCAAAGCCATCTTCAAATGGAGAAACCCAGACACGAAGATGCCAGTAGCGGCCCAAGATGACAGTGAGGATTATTCCTTCATTTCAGAGTCTGCTGGCGATGGTGATGACGATGATGACGATGATGATGATGACGATGAGGAGATCGAGGATGATAGAGCCACGAGCAGAGCTCAACACTGATCAGCTGTCCTCCCACAGTCTGCTAGTCTGATGCAGACCTCAGGGAGACCCTCAAACTAGTTATTCTTTATATTTGATATTGTGCAGTGGGGACACTGCAATGTTTTAGTTGTCTGTGGCATTGTACTGTATTCATATTTTGAGATTATGTGCCCTTGCCGGGCTTGTGATTATGTTGTTTTGTACATTGTGTGCCCTTGCCGGGCTATTATATGTAGCATGTGCCCTTGCCGGGCTTGGTTTGATTAGTCGTGTTTGTGTTTTTATTTTGCTTTCGTTATTTATTTTTCTTCTTATTAGCTTATATTTTTTTCTTTTTAGTAGTATTAGATTCTTTTATTTTGGTATCCTTTGTAGTAGTTTTCTTTTATTTTATTTTCATTTCCTTAAATAAAATTTCCTTCGGTTTTCTTCATGCTATGGTTCTTTCCCAAGGAACACTTTTGAAGTGAACCGGGTGACTTTTCCCGATGATGGATAGATTGACAACTGTCACGACCCAAAACCCGGTCGTGATGGCGCCCAACACAACTGCTAGGCAATCCCGACCAATTTCACTCTCAACCCGAGCATAAGGCTCAAACCATTTGTTTGAAAGTCATTAACAACATGGAAATCAAATATATAACTGATAGATAGAAATAATCCGAAAAGTCCACAATACTGAACAACCTCTCAAAGACCTAGGGGTCACGAGTCAAGAGCCTCTACCAGAATAGCATAAATATACTATAAAATAACATAGTCTGAAGTACACGGAAAAGTCAAATAACAGGAAATAGGAGAGAAGTCGGGTCCTGCGGACGTCACGGAGCTAAAGTGAGTACTTCCAACTCAGTGGTAATAGACATGTATAATGTCTGACAGTAAGAAATCCCAAAATATAGCACAAAGTAAAGCTAAGAACAGTACTCCTACATGTTTAACAGCGTAACAACAGCTAACAGAAACAGTCAAAGCAGATAAATATATCAATTCATGAATGCAATGCAATGCACATGACCGCTACAGCGCGTAGCCCGATCCATGGGTACCCAGCGCTCACTGTGGGGGTTCAGACTCCCGAGGGGCTCCTACAGTCCAAGCACAATATAATATCACACCCGCTGTGGCGTGCAACCCGATCCATGCATAGTCATGAATGCACAATCATACTTACCATTTTTAGTTTCAATTATCAGGGACGAGATGCAGAGTTACTTGGATGCTCAGAAAAACCAGAATGAATCTATGAAGAAGATGGCAGCATCAGTGACCAAACTGGAGGGAGCCTATGGCACTTTGGCCAAGGCCCATGCTACCCTTCAGTCAAACTTTCAGAAGGAGAAGAAGAAGATAAATATATCCATTCATGAATGCAATGCAATGCACATGACCGCTACGGCGCGTAGCCCGATCCATGGGTACCCAGCGCTCACTGTGGGGGTTCAGACTCCGGAGGGGCTCCTACAGTCCAAGCACAATATAATATCACACCCGCTGCGGCGTGCAACCCAATCCATGTATAGTCATGAATGCACAATCATACTTACCATTTTTAGTTTCAATTATCAGAATTTTAATTAGGTGTTTAAAACCTTAGAGTTTTACTAGCCATTTCGATACAATATTCAATTCAGGACTAATATCAGGAAAATATATTATACGTTATGGGAACAGTGATAACAATCCCTACTGGATCCGAATAGTCGGCATACAGCCCCAAATATCTCCATAACCATTACCGGCTAATTTCAAGCCAATGATATAGTTCAACATCATTCGGTCTGAATAGTTTACAATCCTCAACCACAATTGACTCTGCACTCACCGTAGAGTGCGTGTCTCGCCTCATCATAGCGTCACAGTGTGATATACCGGGGTTTCAAACCCTCGGGTCATCATCTACATCTATTACTCACCTCGAACCGGCTCAAAAACTAGTCCGCAATGCCTTTTACCTCTAGAATCGACCTCCACGGGTGCCAAATCTGATCAAAACCAATAGGAATACATCAAAATAGGCTAATGGAACATAACCCAATCAAAATAACTAGAAAAATTATGAAATTCACATTTCCGAAATTCTCGTCTCGCCACGAGTCCATACATATAAAATTTATCAAAATCGGAGTCCATTTGACCCCTCAAATCATCATTTTACCATTTCTTAGGCTTCAAGCAAAAACCTCCATTTTTACCCTTTGATTCCTCCAATTTTCAGTGATAAATTCATGTTTTTACACTATAATAACATAAACCAAGTCCAAATATCCTTACCTGATGATTCTCCTACGAAGCCTCTTCAAAATCGCCCAAAAATCGCCTTAGCTCGCACCCAAAAATGGTTTTACACTTCTGAAATTCGAATACACTGGTCTCATTAAAACCTTCAGACTTTTCGCTTCTGCGGTTCCTATAACCGCTTCTGCGGTACCGCTTCCGCGTCCAAATAACCGCTTCTGCGGTTTAGCTTAAAATCCCGCTTGACCGCTTCTGCGGTCCTACACCGCTTCTGCGGTAACCGCTTTTGCGATCAATATACCGCTTCTGCGGTCCCAGCCATAATACTCCAGACCGCTTCTACGGTCACCATCCGCTTCTGCGTAGACCGCTCCAGCGGAAATAAGGTCCGCTTTTGCGGAAATACCCCAGGCCACCTAGGGCCGCTTTTGCAATCACAGAGCCGCATCTGCGGGACCGCTTAAGCGGCTCACCCTCCGCAGATGCGGAAACGACAGAAGACTTCCCAACAGACCTGATACAACACTTCGAAATGCCCGATTAACCATCCGAAACCATCCCAAGGCCCCCGGGACCCCAACCAAAAACACCAACCCACTCTAAAACACCATACAAACTTGTTCCAATCATAAAAACACGTCCTTTAACACAAAATCACCAAATTACCACGGATTCAAGACTAATTTTCCTTAAAACTTCCGAAACTAACATGCAATCAAAAACCCGACCAAACGACGTCCGAATGACCTAAGAATTTTCACACACATCAAAAATTACCTAATGAAGCTACTTCAACTCTCGGAATTCCATTCCAACTCCCGGATCAAAATCTCACCAATCAACCGGATTCCGCCAAAATTCCAACTTCGCCAATTCAAGCCTATTTCTACACCGGACCTCCAAATTCAATTCTGATCGCTCCCCTAAGTCATAAATCACCTCCCGAAGCTAACCGAACCACCAGAATTCACATCCGATCCCTCTAACCAAATAGTCAACTTCCGGTTGACTTTTCTGAAACAAACTCCCTTCTAAGAGGCTATATGCCTTATTTTCAACCAGAAACCAATCCAAACACACCCGATAGACTCTAATACTGATATAGAAACATGAAGCAACACAATAAGGGGAAAACGGGTGGTAAATCACGTGACGACGGGCCGGGTCGTCACACCCTCCCTAACTTAAACAAACGCTCGTCCTCGAGCGGGTCAAGAAACATACCTGGAGTCTCAAACAAGTGTGGATATCTGCTCCGCATCTCCTGCTCAGTCTCCCAAGTGGCCTCCTCCATAGGCCGACCTCTCCACTATACCTTCACTGACGCTATATCGTTAGATCTCAATCTACGCACCTGTCAACCCAAAATAGCTACAGGCTCCACATCATAAGTCAAGTCATCATCCAACTGAACTGTAGAGAAGTCTAACACATGAGATGGGTCTCCAACATACTTCTGGAGCATAGACATGTGAAATACCGGATGAACTCCCGATAGACTAGGTGGCAAAACAAGCATATAGGCCACCTCTCCAATCCTCCTTAGTATCTCAAAAGGGCCAATGAATCTCGGACTTAGCTTTCCTTTCTTTCCAAATCTCATGACGCCCTTCATAGGAGAAACCTTCAGCAAGACCTTCTCACCCACTGAATATGACACATCCCGGACCTTCTAGTCCGTATAACTCTTCTGGCGACTGGGCTGTGCGAAGTCTCTCCTGAATCACCTTCACCTTGTCCAAAGCATCCTGGACCAATTCTGACCCCAACAACCTAGCCTCGCCGGGCTCAAACCAACCAACTGGAGATCTACACCATCTCCCATATAAGGCCTCATATGGCGCCATCTGAATGCTGGATTGGTAGCTGTTGTTATAAGCAAATTCTGCGAGAGGCAAGTAATCAGCCCAAGAACCACCGAAATCAATAACACAGGCGCGCAACATGTCCTCCAAGATCTGAATGGTACGCTCGGACTGTCCGTCCGTCTGAGGATGAAATGCAGTACTCAACTGAACCTGTGAACCCAACTCTCGCTGAAATGTCCTCCAGAACTGCGAAGTAAACTGAGTACCTCTGTCTGATATAATAGAAACTGGAACCCCATGCAATCTCACAATCTCACGGATGAATATCTCTGCTAACCGCTCCGAGGAATATGTAGTACATACAGGAATGAAGTGCGCAGACTTGGTCAGCCTATCCACAATCACCCAAACTGAGTCAAACTTCCTCGCTGTCCGAGGGAGACCACTAACAAAGTCCATAGTAATCCTCTCCCATTTCCACTCGGGAATATCAATACGCTGAAACACGCCACCGGGCCTCTGATGCTCATACTTGACCTGCTGACAGTTGAGGCACCGAGCTACATGACTCACAATATCCTTCTTCATCCTTCTCCACCAGTAATGCTGTCTCAAATCCTGATACATCTTCGCGACACCTGGATGGATAGAATACCGCGAGCTGTGGGCCTCCTCCAATATCAACTCTCGAAGGCCATCCACATTGGGCACGCAAATCCGGCCCTGCATCCTCAACACACCATCACTATCAATAGTAACATCCCTGGCATCATCATGCTGAACTCTGTCCTTAAGGACAAGCAAATGTGGATCATCATACTGGCGCTCACGAATGTGATCATATAAGGAAGACCGAGAAACAACACAAGCCAACACCCGGCTAGGCTCTGAAATATCTAACCTCACTAACTGATTGGCCAAAGCCTGAACATCAACTGCAAAGGGTCTCTCCCCAACTGGAATATACGCCAGGCTGCCCATACTAACCGCCTTTCGGCTCAAAGCATCGGCCACTACATTGGCCTTCCCCGGATGATATAAAATGGTGATGTCATAATCCTTGAGCAACTCAAGCCACCTCCGCTGCCTCAAATTGAGATCTTTATGCTTAAACAAGTGCTGGATACTACGATGATCAGTATACACCTCACAGGACACGCCGTACAAATAGTGCCTCCAAATCTTCAAGGCATGAACTATGGCAGCTAACTCCAAATCATGAACAGGGTAGTTCTTCTCATGAGGCTTCAACTGACGAGAAGCATAAGCAATAACTCTACCCTCCTGCATCAATACACAACCTATCCCCACTCTCGAGGCATCACAATACACGGTATAAGAACCTGAAGCTGATGGCAAGACTAACACTGGAGCTGTGGTCAAAGCTGTCTTGAGCTTCTGAAAGCTCTCCTCGCACTCATCCGACCATACGAACGGTGCACCCTTCTACGTCAACCTGGTCAAAGACGAAGCAATGGATGAAAATCCCTGAACAAACCGGCGATAATACACCGCCAAACCAAGGAAACTCCGGATCTCCGTAGCTAAGGACGGTCTAGGCCAACTCTGCACCGCCTCTATCTTCTTTGGGTCAACTGAATACCATCACAAGACACCACATGACCCAGAAAAGCTACAGACTCAAGCCAAAACTCGCACTTGGAGAACTTCGCATACAACTTCTCCTACCTCAACCTCTGCAATGCAACTCCAAATGCTGAGCATGCTCCTCCTAGCTACGAGAGTATACCAGGATGTCATCAATAAACACAATCACAAAGGAATCCAGATACGGCCGGAACACACTGTTCATCAAGTGCATGAATGCGGCTGGGGCATTGGTCAGCCCAAAAGACATCACAAGAAACTCATAGTGCGCATATCTCGTCCCGAATGTTGTCTTCATAATATCAGAATCTGTAATCTTCAGCTGGTGATAGCCTGAACGAAGATAAATCTTTGAGAACACCCTCGCTCCCTGGAGCTGATCAAATAAATCATCAATGCGCGATAGAGGATACTTGTTCTTCACTGTTACCTTGTTCAGCTGTCTATAATCAATACACATCCTCATTAAGCAATCTTTCTTCTTAACAAATAATACTGGTGCACCCCACGGTGACACACTAGGGCGAATGAATCCCTTATCCAAAAGCTCCTGAAGCTGTTCTTTCAATTCCTTCAACTCAGCTGGTGCCATACAATAAGGAGGAATAGAAACGGGCTGAGTGCCCGGCACCAAATCAATACCAAAATTGATATCCCTGTCCGGCGGCATGCCCGGCAGGTCTGATAGAAGCACGTCTGGAAAATCCCGTACGACTGGAACAGAATCAATACTAGGAGTCTCAGCTCCCACATCCCTCACAAATGTCAAATATGATAAGCATCCTTTTTCAACCATCCACTGGTCCTTTAAGAAAGAGATCACCCTGCTGGGAACGTAATCAGTTGAACCTCGCCATTCAATTCTAGGAATACCCGGAATGGCCAACGTAACTGTCTTAGCATGAAAGTCCAGAATAGCATGGTACAGAGATAGCCAATCCATACCCAGTATCACATCAAAGCCTACCATACCCAACAACATCAAATCAACTCGGGTTTCCAGACCCCCAATAGTAACAAGGCAGGATCGATATACGTGATCCACAATAATAGTATCACCCACGGGGGTAGATACATGAACAGGCAATGCAAGACAACCACAGGTCGTACCCAAATGATGGGCAAAATATGAAGACACATAGGATTATGTAGACCCAGGATCAAATAAAATAGAAATATCCCTGTGGAAAACTAAGATAATACCTGCGATCACTGCGTCTGATGCAACCGCGTCTCTCCTATCGGGAAATGCATAGAACCGAGCCTGACCACCACTAGATCGATCTTCGCCCCTAGGGCGACCCCTAGCTGACTGACCTCTACGCCTACCTGACTGGGATGGTGCTGAAGTAGATGGGGTAGAAGAAGAGGGTTGATCCCTCTACTGAGACCGACTACGATGAAACCAAGGACACTGTCTCCTTAGGTGGCCAAACTCACCACATTCATAACATCTGCCCGGTGCTGGAGAAGAGAACTGATGAGAACCCCTCGCTGCAGATGAACCCTGGGCTGAAGAGGCAGGAGTAGAACTCTGAGCTGGAAGGGCACTGAGTGAAGGCTGGCCCTGCTGATAACCCTGACGGCCACGGCCGAAAGAAGTCCCACTGTACCCTGGGCGACCTGTCTGAGGAGGCCTAAAAGAACGACCTCTGCTCTGCTGAAATTGGCCCCTAGATGGAGCACCGTTGTAGTAGCTACCCGAACCTCGAGGCCTCTTAGCCTCTATCTCATCACGCTCCCGGCGACGATCTGTCTCAATCTGACGAGCCATATCAACTACCTCCTCGAAAGAAGTTGCAGCCATCCTCTCTCTAGCCATCAAAACACGAATCGGATGGTTGAGGCCATCCACAATATCTCCTGATCCTCTTTCGATCTGTCGAGATCATCCATGTAGCATGTCTAGCCAACTACGTATACTTCAACTCGTACTAGGTCACTATCAAATCTCCCTGGATCAACCACTCAAACTGACGGCGCAGCTCCTCTCTGTGAGACTGTGGCATATATTTCTCTAATAAGAGAGTGGAGAACTGCTGCCAAGTAAGCGGTACTGCTCCTGTGGGCCTACGCCTCTCAAACTCCTCCCACCATGTAAATGCTGGCCCTGAGAACTGAAAGGTGGTAAAAGACACCCCACTAGACTCTAATATCCCTGCAGCGCGAAGCATCCGTTGACACTTGTCCAGAAATTCTTGGGCATCCTCGCCCTCAGTACCGCTGAATTTCGGAGGCTGGAGTCTACCAAA
>MU712302.1:185774-204066 GCA_026770625.1 Nicotiana glauca
TATGAAGACACATAGGAGTATGTAGACCCGGGATCAAATAAAATAGAAGCATCCCTGTGGCAAACTGAGATAATACCTGTGATCATTACATCTGATGCAACGACGTCTCTCCTGTCGAGAAGTGCATAGAACCCAGCTTGACCACCACTAGATCGATCTTCGCCCCTAGGGCGACCCCTAGCTGACTGACCCCCACCCCTACCTGATTGGGATGGTGCTGAAGTAGATGGAGTAGAAAGGAGGGTTAATCCCTCTGCTGAGACCGACTACGCTGAAACTGAGGACACTGTCTCCTCAGGTGGACAAACTCACAACACTCATAACATCTGCTCGGTGCTGGAGAAGAGAACTGATGAGAACCCCTCGCTGCAGATGAACCCTGGGCTGAAGAGGCAGGAGTAGAACTCTGAGCTGGAAGGGCACTGAGTGAAGGCTGGCCCTGCTGATAACCCTGACGGCCACGGCCGAAAGAAGTCCCACTGTACCCTGGGCGACCTGTCTGAGGAGGCCTAAAAGAACGACCTCTGCTCTGCTGAAATTGGCCCCTAGATGGAGCACCGTTGTAGTAGCTACCCGAACCTCGAGGCCTCTTAGCCTCTATCTCATCACGCTCCCGGCGACGATCTGTCTCAATCTGACGAGCCATATCAACTACCTCCTCGAAAGAAGTTGCAGCCATCCTCTCTCTAGCCATCAAAACACGAATCGGATGGTTGAGGCCATCCACAATATCTCCTGATCCTCTTTCGATCTGTCGAGATCATCCATGTAGCATGTCTAGCCAACTACGTATACTTCAACTCGTACTAGGTCACTATCAAATCTCCCTGGATCAACCACTCAAACTGACGGCGCAGCTCCTCTCTGTGAGACTGTGGCATATATTTCTCTAATAAGAGAGTGGAGAACTGCTGCCAAGTAAGCGGTACTGCTCCTGTGGGCCTACGCCTCTCAAACTCCTCCCACCATGTAAATGCTGGCCCTGAGAACTGAAAGGTGGTAAAAGACACCCCACTAGACTCTAATATCCCTGCAGCGCGAAGCATCCGTTGACACTTGTCCAGAAATTCTTGGGCATCCTCGCCCTCAGTACCGCTGAATTTCGGAGGCTGGAGTCTACCAAACCTCTCAAGTCGACGCTGCTCGTCGTCTGTCATCACCGGAACAATATACCCTGGAGTTGGTGTGACTGGCGCAACTGGCGCAAATGGGGCAACCGGTGCAACTGGCTGAGCTGGGGCTGCCTCTGGTGTGCGAGCTGCGGGGGTCTGATGACCACCCCCGGTCTGAGAAGTAGCTGCGGTAGTAGAAGCTGAAACTGCCTGAGTCATACCAGTGCAGACAGATAAGATCTGAGCTAAGGCCTCCTGAAGACCAGGAATCACGGTAGGCACTGCTGGAGCATCAACAGCTGGAGGCTGACCCTGAATAGGGGCAACTAGTAGGTCAACTGGTACTGTCCCTGCTGCTCTACCTCGACCACGGCCGGGTCTACGACCTCTAGCTGGTGGCAATGGTGGTCGTCCACCTCGTCCGGTAGCACGAGTTCTCGCCATCTGTGAGAGAGTAGAATACAGAAGTTCAGTTCTCGGAACAACAAAATTGCACGACAGAGTTCAAGAATATGATGTGTTTCCTAAAAGGTCTGCAGCCTCCCGAGGATAAATACAGATGTCTCCATACCGATCCGCGAGACAGTACTAACCGGCTTGTGACTCATGAGGCCTAGTAACCTAGGCTCTGATACCAACTTGTCACGACCCAAAACCCGCTCGTGATGGCGCCCAACACAACTGCTAGGCAAGCCCGACCAATTTCATTCTCAACCCGAGCATAAGGCTCAAACCATTTGTTTGAAAGTCATTAACAACATGGAAATCAAATATATAACTGATAGATAGAAATAATCCGAAAAGTCACAATACTAAACAACCTCCCAAAGACCTGGGGGTCATGAGTCAAAAGCCTCTACCAGAATAGCATAAATATACTGTAAAACAACATAGTCTGAAGTACGCGGAAAAGTCAAATAACAGGAAATAGGAGAGAAGTCGGGTCCTGCGGACGTCAGGCAGCTACCTCGACAACTCCGTGTAAAGGCCCTGAAGAACAGCAATAAGCTCAGATAGCTCCTGGAGTACCTGAATCTGCACACAAGGTGAAGGGAGTAAAGTGAGTACTTCCAACTCAGTGGTAATAGACATGTATAATGTCTGACAGTAAGAAATCAAAAAATATAGCACAAAGTAAAGCTAAGAACAATACTCATACACGTTTAACAGTGTAACAACAGATGACAGAAACAGTCAAAGCAGATAAATATATCAATGCATGAATGCAATGCAATGCACATGATCGCTACGACGCGTAGCCCGATCCATGGGAACCGGCGCTCACTATGGGGGTTCAGACTCCGGAGGGGCTCCTACAGCCCAAGCGCAATATAATATCACACCCGCTGTGGCGTGCAGCCCGATCCATGCATAGTAATGAATGCACAATCATACTTACCATTTTTAGTTTCAATTATCAGAATTTTAATTAGGTGTCTAAAACCTTCGAGTTTTACTAGCCATTTCGATACAATATTCAA
The DNA here is from genome assembly GCA_026770625.1 of Nicotiana glauca. Classification (NCBI taxonomy): domain Eukaryota; kingdom Viridiplantae; phylum Streptophyta; class Magnoliopsida; order Solanales; family Solanaceae; genus Nicotiana; species Nicotiana glauca. The sequence continues at coordinate 188,368 of MU712302.1, forward strand.
TTAAGGACTAATATCAGGAAAACATGTTATACGTTATGGGAACAGTGATAACAATCCCTACGGGATTCGAATAGTCGGCATACAGCCCTAAATATCTCCATAACCATCCAAGTAGGAGGTTTACCGGCTAATTTCAAGCCAATGATATAGTTCAACATCATTCGGTCGGACTAGTTTACAGTCCTCAACCACAATCGACCCCGCACTCACCGTAGAGTACGTGTCTCGCCTCATCATAGAATCACAGTGTGATATACCGGGGTTTCAAACCCTCAGGTCATCATCTACATCTATTACTCACCTCTAACCGGCTCAAAAACTAGTCCGCAATGCCTTTTCCCTCTAGAATTGACCTCCACGGGTGCCAAATCTGATCAAAACCAATAGGAATACATCAAAATAGGCTAATAGAACATAACCTAATCGAAATAACTCGAAAAACACCCAAAAACACGAAGTTGCCAAAACCCGAGCCCCGGGCCCGCTTCTCGAAAAATTATGAAATTCTCATTTCCGGAATCCTCGTCTTGCCACGAGTCCATACATATAAAATTTATCAAAATCGGAGTCCATTTGGCCCCTCAAATCATCATTTTACCATTTCTTAGGCTTCAAGCAAAAACCTCCATTTTTACCATTTGATTCCTCCAATTTTCAGTGATAAATTCATGTTTTTACACTATAATAACATAAACCAAGTCCAAATATCCTTACCTGATGATTCTCCTACGAAGCCTCTTCAAAATCGCCCAAAAATCGCCTTAGCTCGCACCCAAAAATGGTTTTACACTTCTGAAATTCGAATACACTGGTCTCATTAAACCCTTCAGACTTTTCGCTTCTGCAGTTCCTATAACCGCTTCTGCGGTACCGCTTCCGCGTCTAAATAACCGCTTCTGTGGTTTAACTTAAAATCCCGCTTGACCGCTTCTGCGGTAACCACTTTTGTGGTCAATATACCGCTTCTGCGGTCCCAGCCATAATACTCCAGACCGCTTCTGCGGTCACCATTTGCTTCTGCGTAGACCGCTCCTGCGGAAACAAGGTCCGCTTTTGCGGAAATACCCCAAGCCACCTAGGGCTTCTTTTGCGATCACAGAGCCGCATCTGCGGGACCGCTTAAGCGGCTCACCCACCGCAGATGCGGAAATAACAGAAGACTTCCCAACAGACCTGATACAACACTTCGAAATGCCCGATTAACCATCCGAAACCATCCCGAGGCCCCCGGGACCCCAACTAAAAACACCAACCCACTCAAAAACACCATACAAACTTGTTCCAATCATAAAAACACGTCCTTTAACACAAAATCACCAAATTACCATGGATTCAAGCCTAATTTTACTTAAAACTTCCGAAACTAACATGCAATAAAAAACCCGACCAAACGATGTCCGAATGACTTGAAAATTTGCAGGCACATCCAAAATCACCTAACGAAGCTACTGCAACTCTCGGAATTCCATTCCGACTCTCGTATCAAAATCTCACCTATCAACCGGATTTCGCCAAAATTCCAACTTCGCCAATTCAAGCCTATTTCTACACCGGACCTCCAAATTCAATTCCGATCGCTCCCCTAAGTCATAAATCACCTCCCGAAGCTAACCGAACCACCGGAATTCACATCCGAGCCCTCTAACCACATAGTAAACTTCCGGTTGACTTTTCTAAAACAAACTCCCTTCTTAGAGGCTATATGCCTTATTTTCAACCAGAATCAATCAAAACACACCCGATAGACTCTAATACCAATATAGAAACACGAAGCAACACAATAAGGGGGAAACAGGCGCTAAATCACGTGACGATGGGCTGGGTCGTCACAACAACTTTCTTAAGGGAATTAGTCTTGTTTTTCTAGGATGAGGCTTTTGGATTATTTGGTACAAATAAATTTAGTCTCTTGTATGTAAATGGTAAATTAAGAATGCCTCTCTGAAATAATTCTTGTGATAAATTTTTGGCTCTTTTAGTGACTCTTTTGCCAACTAGTTTTAATATTGCTCTAGATTCCATCATTAGAAAATAAAATTGATCCGTCTTGATTAATTCATGTGCCATGTGTGTTAGTGTTTGTTGAAATAAATCTTGTGTTTACTTCTATCATCTAGAATTTTCCCGGTTGGTCTTTCAATGCTAATGATAGTATGTTCGGTTGGAGGAATGACCTTAGGCATTCTTTGTTTTTATTTGCAAAACCTCTTTAGCATTTCAAGCCTACCTTTGCATAAATAATATCACTAGTACCCAATTTGAGCCTTTAAACCTTTTCTTTGGCCAACTCATTACAAACCTTTCCCCTTTTTGAAAAATAATTCCCTCTCTTGAACCCGTCCCTCTTTGAACATTGAGAATGAGGCTAAAAGCCTGAGTTGGGGGTGGTGTTGAAGTGGAGATTGGTAAGGTTGTACGTTGAGTTTAGGACCGCATGCCTCAAAAGTGTTTGTTTAAATTATTCAAGCTCCAAAATAAAAAGAAAAAAAAAGGGAGATGAAAAATATGTGTATTAAAAAAAATAAGAGAAAATATGTGTATGTATATAAAGTATGGAGTCCTGAATAAAAATTAGAAGAGGTCTGTGAGGTGGTTCTGTCTTGGGAACTAGATGAAAATGAGGCTATGGGGGTTTGAAAAGGAGCAAAGTGCAAAAGAATTAAAAAAATAAAAAAATAAAAAAATTTGTGAGTAGTGTTCAAGGAGGGTGAAGTCACTTGTACCCAAATGTTTATCCAACTCTTCCCTAAACCTACATTACAAGCTAAAAAAAGTCCTTATGAGACCTCCAACCGAACATTCTTGAATAAGCGATGAATTAAAATAAGGGCAAGCTTATGGTATGAAATGTTGTAACACTTGAAGTTCTTTATGAGAGTGAGTGTTTTTGAAAAATTTGACCCTTATGTTGAATTGTAAATATAGTGATTTTGGTACTTTCTTTCTTGTGAGGGCACATGAATCAAGAAAGATTGGTGAAATTGAGTAAAGTGAGCATTTATAGTGAACTAGTGTTTTTGAGTCACTTCTTGAGGCTTATTTATGTCACTTGATTATTTTGGAACCCCCTTGCACATTCTTGAAGTTGTTTTTATTTATGAGGGATTCATTCGGGAAAGATGTGCATATTCGAGCCTAATTGTTAGTACCAACCAAATCCATTAGTATGGTGTTTAAATTGGAAAATGTGATATGTAAATAATAGCAATACCACTTGTGTTTTAAATGGTGAATCCTCATTGAAGTTTTTGTTTTGATTTGCTTGAGGACAAGCAAAAGCTTTAAGTTGGGGGCGTTAATGAGGGATGCTACCTGGTTGATCCCACTAGGAGTCATATGCTTGTCTCGAAGATTAAGCCATGCATGTGTAAGTTTGAACAAATTCAGACTGTGAAACTGCGAATGGATCATTAAATCAGTTATAGTTTGTTTGATGGTATCTACTACTCAGATAACCGTAGTAATTCTAGAGCTAATACGTGCAACAAACCCCGACTTATGGAAGGGATGCATTTATTAGATAAAAGGTCGACGAGGGCTCTGCCCGTTGCTGCGATGATTTATGATAACTCGACGGATCGCACGGCCATCGTGCCGGTGACGCATCGTTCAAATTTCTGCCCTATCTACTTTCGATGGTAGGATAGTGGCCTCCTGTTAGACCCTAACTCTTTGTCATCGGGCGTGGCATGGCTGTGGCAAGGATTTGGGCGTGATGGCATTGTCATTCACCTATGTGCGGTCAAAACGATCATGCGGATGAGGGACAAGACATTGTCATTGAGGGCTGTTGTGAGCAAGTATTGTCCAAGGCCTTAGGACAGGCTAGGCGCGCTTGGCAAAGGCTTGACAAAGCTGTGTGGGCAATGTTAGGGCGGTATGGCACAGCATGTGCGCCAAAGTCAGTGGCATGGAACTTTAGGTTGTGGCAGCTAAGTGCGGGCTAAACTAAGGCAAGGAAGGAATGCGGGATGATGGCAAGGTTATGTGAAGTAAAATATAAGCAATGGCACGACAAAAATGAAGGTGTACATTGCCAAGCCTTAGCTATATTTAACATTGCTCTGTGCCAATGTCTTGCCCGTAACCGGCAGCGGCGTCGGGCATGTGCGGCAAAATCATGGAAATGGGTTACGAACAAGACATTGGCACGGAGAAATGTTAAATATATCTAAGTTTTGGCACAAAGCAAGCCTTGGGAGAAATTCAGCTGGCCAAGGGAAGATGGCACATGCAATGCACATGGAAAGTAGTTTTGGTGGTTACCTTGTCATAACCTCCTTGTCCCATGACTGATTATGCTTGTACCCATTATCCATTTTGTGTATATCATGTCCTAAGTAGTTGGGTATGTCAACTTCATGTTAGGATCATATTTAGACTTAGCCCGACAAGTGGCAAAAGTTGTAGATGACAAGTGTCATTGTGCTACTAAGGGCTGCCTATGTTCTATAAATAGGGCCTTTGGGACTTAGTCAGATATATGTGGGTAATTTCGTGTGAAATTATAAGTGAAAACAAGAGTGAAACGTGAGGGTTTCAAAGTGTTTTAAAGGGGACTAAGGCTAGGCTTGGGCAGGTCTTAGTGTTGGCCAAGAATGACTTGTGTTCTTTCTCAAAAAGTGGGTTGTGAGCAGAGTATGTTCATAGCAAAGTGAGGGTCCTTTGTATATTTTCAAAATTAATACAAGGGTTGGTAATTTTCCCGTATTGGCTTTGTGTTCTTACTTAAATTCTGATTTGTTGCCTAAAAATTCGTCAGGGCCAAACTTGCTGAAATTTGGCTAAGTGTTAAGGAAAGCTGAGTCAAGTATGAAACTTGACTGCCGCATGAGTGTGAATTTGGGCTGACCAAAAATGCCCCCGTGACAACTGATATCATAGCGGAGCAGGTTCGTGGCAGTGGCAAGACCACCGGTGGCAGATTTCGTGGTGCAATTTGAGAACATGGCTGGTGGCACAAATGCTGAACTACGTCAAAGAGGTGAGCAGTTGGAAGCACTGGTTGGGAAGGCTCTTGAAATAGGTGGCGATTTTTCTATTCTTGCAAAAATGGCATGTTAAGATGCAGATTATGTGGCGAGGCATGAAAAAACACTGGCAAAAATGACCATGGTACGCCAAGAGAAAGAAGAACTACGCGAGGAGGTGGCCGAACTTCGAAAAGCATTGCAAAATTCTGCCCCTAGAAGTGATGAACGCACTAAGTTAAGGGTTTTGGAGCCAAAGGCTTATGGTGGTACTAGAAGTGCCAAAGAATTGGAGAATTTCTTATGGTATATGGAGCAGTATTTCCAAGCTGCTCGTGTGCCGGATAATGAAAAAGTGGTGATCACACCAATGTACTTGACTGATGATGCAAAGGTGTGGTGGCGTACACGAGTTGTGGATGGCGAACGTGCTGGACTGCCCAAGATTGAAACTTGGGAGATGCTGAAGAAGGAATTAAAATCAAAATTCCTTCCAACAAACTCATCGTGGGTTGCATGATATGGACTGCGCCGCTTGAAACAAAGTGGCACGGTGAGGGAGTATGTCAAAGAATTTTCGTCCTTCATGCTGAATGTAAGTTATATGGCAGAGGAAGACAAGCTGCATTACTTCATGAGTGGTTTGAAGGGCTGGGCAGAATTAGAGTTGAGAAGGCAGAATGTTCAAAGCCTCTCTACTGCCATTGCAACGGCAGATGCGTTGGCGGACCTGAATATAGGTGATGAACCTGCTTAAACTTCGCATTCAAAGTCTGACGAAAGGAAAGACAAAGCAAAGGAATGGAAGAAAGCAGGAAGGGACAAGTTTTTGAAAATGAGGGACTTGTCAAGAATGTGAGATGGGAAATTCACAATGGCAAGGAAAGGAGTGGCAAATTCAAAGGATGTTTTACTTGTGGCGGACCGCACTTGAAGAAGGATTGTCCGGTGCAGGCTAGAGTGAATGTAATGCTAGCTACGGAGAAATAGGAACAAGTGGCGGAGGCAAATTCTATAGTGGCAGATGTGAATGGATCACCCGGGGCATTGTTTGTCAACAACCCCTTGGGGTTGATTAATTGAGTTGGCTCGGCGAGGACGTCGATTTCAAAGGGTGCGGGTGGTTTGTTAAATCCTAACTCTTTGTCATCAGGCGTGGCACGATTGTGGCAAGGATTTGGGCATGATAGCCATGTCATTGGCCTATGTGAGTGCAAAACGATCATGCGGACTAGAAAGCAGTTTTGGTGGTTACCTTGTCATAACCTCTTTGTCCCATGACTGATTATGCTTGTACCCATTATCCATTTCGTGTATATCATGTCCTAAGTAGTTGGGGATGTCAATAATATGTTAGGATCAGATTTAGACTTAGCCCGACAAGTGGCAAAAGTTGTAGACGACAAGTGTCATTGTGCTGTCAAGTTTAAGGGTTGCCTATGTTCTATAAATAGGGCCTTTGGGACTTAGTCAGATATATGTGGGTAATTTCGTGTGAAATTATAAGTGGGAAACAAGAGTTAAATGTGAGGGTTTCAAATTGTTTCAAAAGAGACTACGGCTAGGCTTGGGCAGGTCTTAGTGTTGGCCAAGAATGACTTGTGTTCTTTGTCAAAAAGTGGGCTGCGAACGGATTGTGTTCATAGAAAAGTAAGGGACCTTTGTATATTTTCGAAATTAATAAGCGGAGGAAAAGAAACTTACAAGGATTCCCCTAGTAACTGCGAACGAACTGGGAACGGCCCAGACTTAGAATTGGGCGGCTCCGCCGTCCGAATTGTAGTCTGGAGAAGCGTCATCAGTGGCGGATCGGGCCCAAGTCCCCTGGAAGGGGGCACTAGAGAGGGTGAGAGCGCCGTTGTGCCCAGACCCTGTCACACTGATACACTCAAATTACACTTTAATCAAGAGTTAAAGGCGGTCGGTGTCAAATATAATAACCCAACAAGGTTGGGGTCGAATACCACAGGGAATAGGTGTGAAAAGGTTACTTGTTCAGTGTGTTGCTCAACTAAAGTTTTATCTCTATTCGGTTAATAGTAACAAGATAGTGGTTTGTGGTAACAATAGTATGTAAGGAGTTTGATTTGAAGTAACAACTAATTGAAGTGTTTAACGAGTGATCAATTTGATTAAGCAAATAAGGTTGTGTCCCCTTTAATAAAGTGTAATGTGTACATGTGTTAATATGATATATTTCTAATGGAAGGTTCTTTATATGCAAATGATGCCTAATATATTACCCAATATTTCCCAACAATTGAGTAGTACTTCCTCTTTATAATTTTCCCAAATGTAAAAGAGTTGCAATGAAGAATCATCAACGTATGCCAACTAAAACCCACTTATTCCTAAGCGATTTTATTAAACAAGGTTTTAGCCTTGAGTCATTGATATCTAGTTCTACCATATTCTAACCCACTTTCCCAAGCAAAGCAAAAATTTAATGGCTTTTGTTAATGTTTGCAACCACCAACAATAAATGAAGAATGAAAAGCAAATAAATATCAACCAACCATTACATATATATTCAACGTTAAACACCCATTAACATAACACCCATTTAGGGTTCACAAACTTAGTATTTAAAGTTAGCTACACATGATAAAATACAAGGACCAACTAATATTTAATGCCATGAATGCTTACAAAGTAGGGAATCTTCAACCAAATGCTTCCAAAAAAAGAGAATATTTATGTCTTGGAATGTAGTGTAAAGACTAGACAAGATGAGCGCACAAAGGCTTCAAAAAACTATTTATAGTGGGGCAAAAATCGAGAAAGAAAATGGACAAAATTACCCTTTCAGGTCCGATATGCGACCGCATTCTTGTCGTAGAACAAGTATGCGGTCCGCATTTTGAACACCCAAATCGCAGATTAAAACCCTAGTCTACAGGTCTTCATCGCATTACCATTATGCGGTCCGCATTTGAGTTATGCGGCCGCATTTTGTCTCGCATCTTTGACCTTCAGTAGTCTTCATGATTGGTTATGCGATCACTATGCAGACCGCATTTTGATTCTACAGTCGCATCTTGAACCGCATACTTCACTTGAAATTAGGCTCAGGTCTCTGCTTCAGTCTGCGATTCTTTTGTCCATTATGCGGCTCGCATCGCTTAGTGAACCGCAGATCAGCATTTGTGCAACATTTTGCTCTTTTCTTGTCTTTTTGCTTCCATTTCCATGTTCTTGAGTTACCCTTCCTTATGTAGTGTAGAAGTAACAAAACTACATAAGTATCAGTTATAATTGCATTAAAACAAGCTAAAATATAAGCAATTAGTATTGAAATCTCCCAAAATTCTCCAGCACATCACGCACCACGAGGCACTATCTACGAGTTGGGTTGTTTTAAAATGCAACCCAAATCGGACGGTGGATTCCTTCCAAGGCTAAATACGGGCGAGAGATCGATGGCGAACAAGTACCGCGAGGGAATGATGAAAAGGACTTTGAAAAAGAGTCAAAGAGTGATTGAAATTGTTGGGAGGGAAGCGGATGTGGGCCAGCGATGCACCTGGGTCGGATGTGGAATGGTGTTGAGCCGGTCCGCCGATTGACTCAGAGCTTGGACTAGCGTGGATTGGGGAGAGGCCAAAGCCCGGCTTTTGATATGCCCGTGGAATGCCGTCTCCTAAATTGTGGCAGGCAGAACGCGCCTCTAGCGTGCTTCCCATCTGCGCACTCCGGACACTGGCATATGGGCTCCCCATTTGACCCATCTTGAAACATAGACCAAGGAGTCTGACATGTGTGCGAGTCAACGGGCGAGTAAACCCGTAAGGTGTACAGAAGCTGATTGGTAGGATCCCCCTGAGGGGTGCACCGCCGACCGACCTTGATCTTTTATGAAGGGTTTGAGTGTGAGCATACATGTCGGGACCCGAAAGATGGTGAACTATGCCTAAGCGGGGCGAAGCCAGAGGAAACTCTAGTGGAGGCCCGCAGCGAAACTGACATGCAAATTATTCGTCTGACTTGGGTATAGGGGCGAAAGATTAATCGAACCGTCTAGTAGTTGGTTCCCTCCGAAGATTCCCTCAGGATAGCTGGAGCTCACGTGTGAGTTCTATCAGGTAAATCCAATGATTAGAGGCATCGAGGGCACAACGCCCTCGACCTATTCTCAAACTTTAAATAGGTAGGACGGCGCTACTGCTTTGTTGAGCCGCACCACGAAATCAAAAGCTCCAAATGGGCTATTTTTGGTAAGCAGAACTGGCAATGCGGGATGAACAGGAAGCCGGGTTACGGTGCCAAACTGTGCGCTAACCTAGATCCCACAAAAGGTGTTGGTCGATTAAGACAGTAGGACGGTGGTCATGGAAGTTGAAATCTGCTAAGGAGTGTGTAACAACTCACCTGCCGAATCAACTAGCCCCAAAAATGGATTGCCCTTAAGCGCGCGAACTACACCTGGCCTTCGGGGCCAGTGCGAGGCCCTGATGAGTAGGAGGGCGCGACGGTCGCTGAAAAGCCTTAGGCGTGAGCCTGGGTAGAGCAGCCATCAGTACAGATCTTGGTGGTAGTAGCAAATATTCGAATGAGAACTTTGAAGGCCGAAGAGGGGAAAGGTTCCATGTGAACGACACTTACACATGAGTCAGTTAATGCTAAGGGTCGGGGGAACCCCAACAGATATAGCATTTCGAGCGTGCTTAGAAAGGGAATCGGGGTAAAATTCATGAACCAGGATGTGGTGGTTGACGGCAACGTTAGGAAGTCCGGAGATGTCGGCGAGGGCCTTGGGAATAGTTATATTTTCTGTTTAACAGTCTGCCCACCCTAGAAATGACTCAGCCGGAGGTAGGGTCCTGCGGCTTGAAGAGCACCGCATGTCCCGTGATGTATGGTGCGCCCTCGGCGGCCCTTGAAAATCTGGAGGACCAAGTGCCGTACATGCCCGGTCGTACTCATAACCACATCAGGTCTCCAAGTTGAACAACCTCTGGTCGATGGAACAATGTAGGCAAGGGAAGTCGGCAAAATGGATCCGTAACTTTGGGAAAAGGATTGGCTCTGAGCGCTGGGCACAAGGGTCCTAGTCCCGAACCTGTCGGCTATCTGCGGACTTCTTGAGCTACTCCCGCAGTGAGATTGAGTCGTCGCGTGCCGTCTGGGAACAATTCCTTTGGAGCCTTCCCCGGGCGTCGAAAAACCAACTCAAAACTGGTACGGACAAAGGGAATCCGACTATTTAATTCAAAACAAAGCATTTTGATGGTCCCTGTAGATGTTTATGCAATTTGATTTCTACCCAGTGCTCTGAATGTCAAAGTGAAAAAATTCAATCAAGCGCGGGTAAACGGCGGGAGTAATTATGACTCTCTTAAGGTAGCCAAATACCTCGTCGTCTAATTAGTGACATGAATGAATGGATTAACAAGATTCCCACCGTCCCTGTTTACTATCCAGCAAAACCACCGCCAAGGGAACATGCATGGCAGAATCAGCGGGGAAAGAAGACCCTGTTGAGCTTGACTCTAGTCCGACTTTGTGAAATGACTTGAGAGGTGTAGTATAAGTGGGAGCCGAAAGGCGAAAGTGAAATACCACTACTTTTAATGTTATTTTACTTATTCCGTGAATCGGAAGCATGGAACTGCCCCTATTTTTGGACCCAAGGCTTTCTTGCAGGCCGATCCGGGCGGAAGACATTGTCATGTGGGGAGTTTGGCTGGGGCAGCACATCTGTTAAAAGATAATGCAGGTGTCCTAAGATGAGCTCAATGAGAATAGAAATCTCGTGTGGAACAGAAGGGTAAAACCTCGTTTGATTCTAATTTCCAGTACGAATAAGAACCGTGAAAACGTGGCCAAGCGTTCATAGCGACGTTGCTTTTTGATCCTTCGATGTCGGCTCTTCCTATCATTGTAAAGCAGAATTCACCAAGTGTTGGATTGTTACCAATAGGGAACGTGAGCTGGGTTTAGACTATCGTGAGATAGGTTAGTTTTACCCTACTAATGACAGTGTCGCAATAGTAATTCAACCTAGTACGAGAGGAACCATTGATTCGCACAATTGGTCATCGCGCTTAGTTGAAAACCCTGTGGCACGAAGCTACCATGCGTTGGATTATGACTGAATGCCTATAAGTCATAATCCGGGCTAGAAGCGATGCTTGCGCCCACCGTCCGCTTGCCGACCCGTAGTAGGGGCCTCTGGCCCCCAAGGGATCGTGTCGTTGGCTAAGTCATCGCGGCGGAAGAGCTGTGGTGGCCTCCTTGAAGTACAATTTCCATCGAGCGGCGGGTAGAATCCTTTGAAGATGACTTAAATACGTGACGGGGTATTATAAGTGGCAGAGTGGCCTTGCTGGCATGATCCACTAAGATTCATCCCTTTATCGCTCTGATTCGTCCCTCCCCCTCCAAACAAATCAATTTCTAACTTTCCTGAAAAGAGGTTTGGTCCTCCCTTGATGCTATATTATACTAAGTTTTGGAAAATCAAACAAGTCCTCAAGACCTTGGAACGTATACTATTTGTGTACTGAGTGGCCAACGTGACTTGACACTTAGTCATGTCGAGGGAAAGGCTAAACCAAATGTCGCAAGTAGAGGTTTATCGGGGCGTCTCTTGCATCACCGATGCCTATGTCAATGTCGATGTGCCAACACAATGTTTCAAGTAGAGGTTTATCGGGGCATCGCTTGTGTCGCCGAGTCTTATACCGAGGGCGATGTGCCAATACCATGTCACAAGGAGAGGTTTTACGGGGGGTCGCTTGCGTCGTCGAGGCCTAGTCACCTCGCTCATCATCGCACCACGTCTAGTGCTAGCCAATGCTTAGCCACATGTCAATCGCAATGATCTTGGTGCTCGTTGGTGGTGGTGGTGGAAAGTTGCGGTGGTTCGAGAGGTAGCGACCGACGACGGTTGGTCGATGCTTGGTGGTTGGCGCCGGCGGTTTGAAGTCGGAATCACTTATGGTAGTTGCAACAATGGAAGATCCTCATGATTAATGGTTGTTGGTCGTCCATATGCTTTTATAATAATATTATGTATTTTACCCCTTTTTTATAAATTTTTATGCATTTTTTATAATTCTAAATAGTTTTTATGTTATTGTTTTATAAAAATATTCTCTTTTTTATGTGTTATATTATTACTAGATGTATTGGAATTTTCTCCATTATTTTTCCTATTTTTATAATAATTTTCATATTTTTTACTATTTTATTAAGTGTTTTTCATTTTATATTAAAAATATTTCAAAAAAAATATTTTTTTTTGTAAAAAATATCATTTACAATGTTTAAAAGTCATTTTTGAATGTATTAGCTAAGTTGTACCTTGGTTTGTGCTATTTGGTGTTTTTCAACTCCATTATTATTCTCTGGCCAAAACATGTCTACTCTTGAAACTTCGGTTTTTTTAATCATACATAAAGGGGTAGAGGTGTTGAAAGGCACCTCAGGTGCTTGCTACCAGGCAGAGGCAGGCATGCATGGGGGACGTTGGCGTAGGGCGTGGGCATTAGGGGTATGCACCGCTAGTCCGTACTATGTGCCCGACGTTCGCAAACCGCCTCGGCCAGTACTCGTGTGAGCTCGTAGCATGCCTGGTGGCGATGCCGCTCGTGGCAAACATTGCCTTTTGGTAACGAAAGGTGGAGCGTCGTGCAAGTAGCGCCGCAAGGTGCTAGCGCATGGGGCGAAGCTCAGTACGTGTCGATTGCCATTGGATGTTGCGGGCAACATAGGAAGGCAACATCACTCGTGGCGGTTGATGGCTTTTGGCAACGAAACGGCGATGCATCGTGCAACTAGCGCTGCAATGTGCCATGCGCACGGGGCAAAGCTCAGTATGTTGCCCATTGTATTCGGTTGTTTGGGGTTGTGTCTGGCATCGCTCGTGGCGGCTGATGCCAAACGGCGGAGCATCATTCAAGTTTCGCCGCAAGGTGCCGTGTGCATGGGGCTAAGCTCAGTACATGTCAATTGCCATTGATTGTTGCGAGCAACATCGGGAGGCGATATCGCTCGTGGTAGCTGATGGCTTTTGCCGATGAACGGTGGAGGGTCATGCAAGTAGCACCGTAAGGTGCCACACGCATGGGGCTAAGCTTAGTACATGTCGATTGCCATCGGTTGCTGCGGGCAACATTGAGAGGCGACATCGCTCGTGGCGGCTGATAGCTTTTGACAACAAACAGTGGAGCGTTGTGCAAGTAGCACTGCAAGGTGGCATGCACATGGGGCGAAGCTCAGTACGTTGCCCATTGCCATCGGTTGTTGGGGTTATATCTGGCATCGCTCGTGGCGGCTGATGTCTTTTGACAACGAACAGCAGAGCCTCATGCAAGTAGCGCCGCAGGGTGCTATGTGCATGGGGCTAAGCTCAGTACATGTCAATTGCCATCTATTGATGCGGGCAGCATCGGGTGGCGACATCGCTCGTGGCAGCTGATGGCTTTTAGCAACGAAATGGCGAAGCATCGCGCAACTAGTACCACAAGGTGCCATGCACATGGGGCAATGCTCAGTACGTTGCACATTGCCATAAGTTTTTGTGGGCTGTGTTCGCGCCTTTCACTTGTGGCACCTTCTTCTTTTCTACGCTCCACACCCCTTTTTCGTGCTTTGCGAGGCTTGTCTTGGCTATTCAATGTTTGCATCGGCAACAACACATGGATGCGCGTCGCGTGTTGTTGGCATGTATCGGTGAGGCAAGTGTACGTACGGCACATGAGTGGTGTTCGGCTTGTGTGTCTAGGTTGGATCCCTACTTGAGTAGCGACGTCCTAACCCGTATGCCATCTCAGTCATGGCGCAAGCACAAATTAGGCTTGTTTAGCGTCGGTTTTTTGTTTTGCATACCTAATTCCAAGACATTATCAAGCACAATCGGTTGCCTTTCGCCCCTCGCATTCAACCTGCAGGGTGAACCAAAGCTTTGTGTCCCAGGTCATCCTCTCTTCACCCTGCGATGGCTTGGTCCACGACTAGTATGCTCGGACTCTCAGATTCGGTAAATGGAATGGGCATGGGGTCTTCATTGGCTCTTATCAGCCCAAAGAATGTGCCTTACATATGACGGTCGTGCTCGTCTTGGACTTGGTCGTGCCCTTTGGGTTGGCCATGCTCATATGACGCCAGTGTCAATGAGGAATGCTACCTGGTTGATCCTGCCAGTAGTCATATGCTTGTCTCAAAGATTAAGCCATGCATGTGTAAGTATGAACAAATTCTGACTGTGAAACGACGAATGGCTCATTAAATAAGTTATAGTTTGTTTGATGGTATCTACTACTCGGATAACCGTATTAATTCTAGAGCTAATACGTGCAACAAAACCCGACTTCTGGATGGGATGCATTTGTTAGATAAATGGTCGATGTGGGTTCTACCTATTGCTGCGATGATTCATGATAACTCGACGGATCACACTGCCGTCGTACCGGTGACATATCATTAAAATTTCTGGCCTATCAACTTTTGATAATAGGATAATGGCCTACTGTTAGACCTCCACCAATTGAGCTCGACTTGACAACAAGAGTGTTGTCATGAGGCAGTAAAAGTGTTGCAAAGCTGGTGCGCGAGTAGTACTAAAGTCAAAAAAGGAAACGGGCAAGCGATGGCTAAGGCTTTGAACGGAGGTGAGGCAGCTTGTCAAGGGCTTAAAAAAGAGTTGCGGGCTAAGGGTGACGCTAAGGCAAGGCAAAAACGGATAGGCAAAGGCAAGCAAATGTACAATGGGAAGGCAGTGCGCGGGCAAATTTGTCATGGCATTGAGTTGCGGAAAATGGGCCAAGTTTGTGGGTGATGGCAAGGAATTTTGTGGCACAATGCAGCTGGATACAATGGGATTGGAGTTGGTCCAAGCCAAGGCACGAAATTGGGGCAGCAAGTCTTGATTTGACAAAGTTAAAGGTGGTTACCGGCACATGCTGTGCACATGGGCAACAGTTGAGCTTTGTCCTAAAAGCTGGCATGTGTTAGCACATTTTTGGGGGCCATGATTCCATTTACTTTAGCATGATTTACATGATCCTAGCAGTTGGGGGTGTCAACTACACTAAAGTAAAGAAGTGGGCTGAGTGGGCAAGTGTTTAAGCCTAAAATGGGGCAACTATTTTGTAAGTGGGGATGGTTCATGTTCTACAAATGGACTGCACCCATTCCCTTTATGGCATAAGAGTGAAAAACGTGTAAGAGTGCATGTTTTGTGTTAGGAAGAGTCCTAAACCTGTTTTCAAGAGTGAAAACAAACCTAAGACTAAGAGTAGTCTTGTGAGGGTCAAGAGTGATCTTCATTTTTGCACACGGATGTACTTCGAGTTGAGTTTCTTTGTATGCTCGAGTTCAATACAAAGTTGGGAAAAGAGTTTCCTGTAATATTGTGCCTTTTGTTAATGTTTATATTCTGTCCCTTCATTATATTTTCATTGCCTAAATTCATTCTAAGCTTACTACGTTGAAAGCTGCCTAAATTAATCGAAGTCCAAAGTTGCTGAAATTTTGGCCGAGTGTGGGAGTAGGCTGAAGTCAAGGCGAGTCTTGGCTATCTCGCGGTCTATTTTTGTGAGACATAAAACGTACCCGTGACACCTACCATGGTGCATGAGGGTTGATAGAGAATTAGGGATTGATTCCAGAGAGGGAGCCTGTGAAACGGCTACCACATCCAAGGAAGGCAGCAGGCGCACAAATTACCCAATCCTGACACGGGGAGGTAGTGACAATAAATAACAATACCGGGCTCTATGAGTCT
>MU712302.1:211464-242998 GCA_026770625.1 Nicotiana glauca
CCCCCCGTCCACTAGCCGACCCGCAGTAGGGGTCTCTGGCCCCCAAGGGCACGTGTCGTTGGCTAAGTCATCGCGGCGGAAGAGCCGCGGTGGCCTTCTTGAAATACAATTTCCATCGAGCGGCGGGTAGAATCCTCTACAGACGACTTAACTATGCGACAAGGTATTGTAAGTGGCAGAGTGGCCTTACTGCCACAATCCACAGACATTCAGCTTTTTGTCGCTCCGATCCATCCCTCCCTCTAAAAAAATCAATTTATAACTTTCCTGAAAAGAGGTTTCCTCCTCCCTTGATGTTATATTATACTAAGTGTTATAAAATAGAAACAAGTCCTCAAGACTTTGGAACGTATACTATTTGTATATTGAGCGGCCAGCGTGACTTGACACTTAGTCATGTCGAGGGAAAGGCTAAACCAAATGTCTCAAGTAGAGGTTTATCGGGGCATCGCTTGCGTCACTGAGGCCTATGTCAATGGCGATGTGCCAATACAATGTCGCAAGTAGAGGTTTATCGAGGCATCACTTGTGTTGCCGAGTCCTATGCCGAGGGCGATGTGCCAATACCATGTCACAGGTAGATGTTTTACGGGGGGTCGCTTGCGTCGCCGAGGCCTATGCAGAGGGCGATGTGCCAATACAATATCGCTAGTAGAGGTTTATGTGGGCGTTAGTTGGATCGCCGAGGACTATGCCGAGGGCGATGTGCCATTACAATGTCGCAAGTAGAGGTTTATCGGGGCATTGCTTGCATCGCCTAGGCCTATGCTGAGGTCGATGAGCCAATGCAATGTCGCAAGTAGAGGTTTAGTAGGGAGTTGGTTGCATCGCCGAGGCCTATGCCGAGGGCGATGTGCCAATACAATGTCGCAAATAGAGGTTTATCGGGGCGTTCATGCGTCGCTGAGGCCTATGCCGAGGGCAATGTGCCAATACAATGTCGCAAGTAGAGGTTTATCGGGGCATTGCTTGCGTTGCCTAGGCCTATGTTGAGGGCGATGTGCCAATACAATGTCACAAGTAGAGGTTTATCGGGGCATCGCTTGTGTCACTGAGTCCTAGGTCGAGGGCGATGTGGCAATACCATGTCACAAGTAGAGGTTTATTGGGGCGTCGCTTGCGTCGCCGAGGCATATGCCAAGGGCGATGTGCCAATATAATATCGCAAGTAGATGTTTATCGGGGCGTCTCTTGTGTCACCGAGTCCTATGCCGAGGGCGATGTGCCAACACCATGTCACAAGTAGAGGTTTATCGGGGCATCGCTTGTGTCACTGCAATGCCGCAAGCAGAGGTTTATCGGGGAGTCTCTTGTGTCGCCTAGGCCTATGCCAAGGGCGTTGCACCAATACAATGTCGCAAGTAGTGGTTTATTGGGGCGTCGTTTGTGTCGCCACAATTTCACAAGTTGAGGTTTATCGGGGCATCGCTTCTGTTGCCTAGGCCTATGCCAAGGGCGTTGTGCCAATACAATGTTGCAAATAGAGGTTTATCGGGCGTCGCTTGCATCATCGATGCATATGTCAATGGCCCGAGGTAGGACATGGTAGGGTGTGGCCATGGCATGGGCAGGAAATGGCAGGACATTATTATGGCACGAGTCAGGATGGCGCAGGACATGTTAGGACATCGCAGGACATGGCCATGGCACGTGTCAGGACGTCGCAGGACATGGCCATGGCACGACTCAGGACGTGTCAAGACGTCGTAGGACATGGCAGGGCATGGCCATGGCACGTGTCAGGACGTCGCAGGACATGGCCATGGCACGTGTCAGGACATCGCAAGACCTGGCCATGGCACGACTCAGGTCGTATCAGGACCTCGCAGGACATGGCCATGGCATGACTCAGGACGTGTCAGGACATGGCCATGGCATGACTCAGGACGTGTCAGGACATGGCCATGGCACGACTCAGGATGTGTCAAGACGTAAGAGGACATGGCCATGGCACGGCTAAGGACATATCAGAATGTCGCAGGACATGGCCTTGGCACGACTCATGACATGTCAGTACGTTTCAGGACATGGCCATGGCACGACTCAAGACGTGTCTGGACGTCGCAGGACATGACCATGGCACGGCTCAGGATGTGTCGGGATGTCGTAGGACATGGCCATGGAACGACTCAGGACGTGTCAGGACATGTCAGGACATGGCCATGGCACGACTCAGGACGTGTCAGGACGTCACAGGACATTGCCATGGCGTGGCTCAGGACATGTCAGGACGTCGTAGGACATGGCAGGACGTGTCAAGACATTGCAGGACATGGCCATGGCACGTGTCAGGACATCGCAGGACATGGCCATGGCACAACTCAGGTTGTGTCAGCACGTCGCAGGACGTGGCCATGGCACGGCTCAGGACGTGTCAGGACATCGCAAGACATGGCCGTGGCATGACTCAGGACGTGTCAGGACGTCGCAGGACATGGCAGGCCATGGCAGGGCGTGGCCATGGCACGTCGTCGCACCAAGCTGCCCCGCCGCATCACCTCGCTCCACAACGCACCACATCTAGTGCTTGCCAATGCTTAGCAACATGTCAAGTGCAACGATGTTAGTGCTCGTTGGTGGCAGTGGTGGAAAGATGTGGTGGTTCGAGAGGTAGCAACTGATGATGGTTGGTCGACGTTTGGTGGTTGGTGCCGGTTGTGACAATGGAAGTTCCTCATGATTAATGGTGGTTGGTCATCCATATGCTTTTATAATAATATTATGTATTTTACCCATTTTTATCTATTTTTTATTAATTTTTATGCATTTTTTGTAATTTTAAATAGTTTTTATGTTACTTTTTTATAAAAATATTTACTCTTATATGTGTTATATTATTACTACATATATTAGAAATTTTCTCCATTGTTTTTCCTGTTTTTATAATAATTTTCATATTTTTTACTATTTTATTAAGTATTTTTCATTTTATAATAAAAATAATTCAAAAAAAATATTTTTGTTTAGTAAAAAATATCATTTACAATGTTTAAAAGTCATTTGTGAAAATATTAGCTAAGTTGTACCTCGGTTTGTGCTATTTGGTGATGTACAACTCCATTATGATTCTCTGGCCAAAACATGTCTACTCCTGAAACTTGGGGTTTTTTTTTAGCATATATAAGGGGGGTAGAGGTGTTGAAAGGCACCTCAGGTGCTTGCTGCCAGGCGGAGTCGGGCATGCAAGGAGGACGCTGGCACGGGGCATGGGCATTGGGGGCATGCACGGCTAGTCCGTGCTATGTCCCCGAGATTCGCAAACCACGCCGGAAAGTACTCATGTGAGCTCGTTGTACACCTGGTGGCGACACTGCTCGTGGCAAACATTGGCTTTTGGAAATGAAAGGTGGAGCGACGTGCATGTAGAGCCGCAAGGTGCTATGCGCATGGGGTGAAGATCAGTACGTGTCGATTGCCATTGGATGTTGCGGGGAACATCGGGAGGCGACATCGCTCGTGGCGACTGATGGCTTTTGGCAACGAAACAGCGATGCATCGTGCAACATGCGTTGCAAGGTGCCATGTGCGTTGGGTGAAGCTCAATACGTTGGCCATTGCCATCGATTGTTGGGGGTTGTGTCTGGGATCGCTCGTGGTGACTGATGGCTTTTGGCAAAGAATGGCAGAGCGTCGTGCAAGTAGTGCCACAAGGTGCCGTGTGCATGGGGGTAAGCTCAGTACATGTCGATTGCCATTGATTGTTGCGGGCAACATCGAGAGGCAACATCGCTCGTGGCGGCTGATGGCTTTTGGCAACGAAACGGCGAAGCGTCATGCAACTGGCGCTGCAAGGTGCCATACGCATAGGGCGAAGCTCAGTATGTTGCCATTACCATCGATTGTTGGGGGTTATGTCTGGCATCGCTCGAGGCGGCTGATAGCTTTTGACAATGCACGGTGGAGCATCGTGCAAGTAGCACCGCAAAATACGATACGTATGGGGCTAAGCTCAGTACATGTCGATTTCCATCTACTAATGCGGGAAACATCGGGTAGTGACATCGCTCGTGGCAGCTGATGGCATTTGGAAATGAAATGGTAAAGCATCGTGAAACTGGTACCACATGGTGCCATGCGCATGGGACAAAGCTCAGTACGTTGCCCATTGTTGTTGTGGCCTATGTTTGTGCCTTTCACTTTTGCCGCCTTCTTCTTTTCTATGCTCTACCCCCCTTTTTCATGCTTTGCAGGGCTTGTCTTGGCTACTCAATGTTGGCATCGGGAACAACACATGGTTGCGCGTCGCGTGTTGGGGCTGTCGTTGGAATGGATTGGCAAGGCAAGTGTACGTGCGACACATGAGTGGTGTTTGGCTTCTGTGGCTAGGTTAGATCCCTACTTGAGCAGCGACGTCCTAGTCCACATGCCATCTTAGTCATGGCACAAGCGCAAATTAGGCTTGTTCGGTGTCGGTTTTCTGTGTTGCATACCTAATGCAAAGGTATTATCAAGCACAATCAGTTGCTTTTCGCCCCTCGCGTTCGACGTGCGGGGTGAACCAAAAGCTGTAGTTGTGTTCCAGGTCGTCCTTGCTTCGCCCTGCGATGTCTTGGTCCATGACTAGTATTCTTGGACTCTCAGATTCGGAAAACGCAATGGGCATGGGGTCTTCATTTGCTCCTATCTGCCCAAAGAATGCTCCTTACGAATGACGGTCGTGCTCGTCTTGGACTTGGTCGTGCCCTTTGGGTCGGCCATGCTCAAGCGACGCCAGCGTCAATGAGGAATGCTACCTGGTTGATCCTGCCAGTAGTCATATGCTTGTCTCAAAGATTAAGCCATGCATATGTAAGTATGAACAAATTCAGACTATGAAACTACGAATGGCTCAGTAAATCAGTTATAGTTTGTTTGATGGTATCTACTACTCGGATAACCGTAGTAATTCTATAGCTAATATGTGCAACAATCCCGGACTTCTGGATGGGATGCATTTATTAGATAAAAGGTCGACACGGGCTCTGCCCGTTGCTGCGATGATTCATGATAACTCAACAGATTGCACGGCCATCGTGCCAGCGACGCATCATTAAAATTTTTGGCCTATCAACTTTCGATTGCAGGATAATGGCCTACCATGGTGGCGACGATTGACGGTTAATTAGGGTTCGATTTAGGAGAGCGAGTCTAAGAAACGGCTACCACATCCAAGGAAGGCAGCAGGCGCACAAATTACCAATCCTAACATGGGGAGGTAGGGACAATAAATAACAATACCGGGCTCTATGAGTATGGTAATTGGAATGAGTACAATCTAAATACCTTAACGAGGATCCATTGGTGGACAAGTATGGTGCCAGCAGCCGTGGTAATTCAGTTTCCAATAGCATATATTTAAGTTTTTGCAGTTAAAAAGCTCGTAGTTGGACTTTGGGATGGGTCGACCGGGCCGTCTTAGGTGTGCACCGGTCATCTCGTCCCTTCTGCCGGCGATGCGCTCCTGGCCTTAATTGGCCGGGTCGTGCCTCCGACGCTTTTAGTTTGAAGAAATTAGAGCGCTCAAAGAAAGACTGCGCTCTGTATACCTTAGCATGTGATAACATTATAGGATTTTGGTCCTATTACATTAGCCTTCGGGATCAGAGTAATAATTAACAGGGACAGTCAGGGGCATTTGTATTTCATAGTCAGAGGTGAAATTCTTGGATTTAGGAAAGACGTACAGCTGCGAAAGCATTTACCAAGAATGTTTTCATCAATCAAGAACAAAAGTTGGGGGCTCGAAGACGATCAGATACCGTCCTAATCTATACCATAAACGATGTCGACCAGGGATCGGCGGATGTTGCTTTTAGGACTACGCCAGCACCTTATGAGAAATCAAAGATTTTGGGTACTGGGGGGAGTATGGTCGCAAGGCTTAAACTTAAAGGAATTGATTGAAGGGCACCACCAGGAGTGGAGCCTGCGGCTTAATTTTACTCAACATAGGGAAACTTACCAGGTCAAGGCATAGTAAGGATTGATAGACTTAGAGCTCTTTCTTGATTCTATGGGTGGTGGTGCATGGCCGTTCATAGTTGGTGGAGCGATTTGTCTGGTTAATTCCGTTAATGAACAAGACCTCAGCCTACTAACTAGCTATGCAGAGGTATTCCTTCACGGCCAGCTTTTCAGAGGTACTACGACCTTTAAGGCCGCGAAAGTTTGAGCTGATAACAGGTCTGTGATGCCCTTAGATGTTCTGGGCCTCACGCGCGCTGCACTGATGTATTCAACGAGTTTATAGCCTTGGCCGATAGGCCTGGGTGATCTTTGAAATTTCATCATGATAGGGATAGATCATTACAATTGTCTTCAACGAGGAATTCCTAGTAAGCGCGAGTCATCAACTCGCGTTGACTACGTCCCTGCCCTTTATACACATCATCCTTCGCTCCTACCAATTGAATGATCCGGTGAAATGTTTGGATAACGGTGACGTGGGTGGTTCGCTGCCCGTGACGTCGCGAGAGGTCCATTGAACCTTATCATTTAGTGGAAGGAGAAGTTGTAACAAAGTTTTCATAGGTGAACCTGTGGATCATAGTTGAAACATGCAAAGCAGAACGACCCCCAAACTTGTTTAAACACCGTAAGCGGCGCGGCCGGGGTGCTTCGGCCGCCGTCCACGTGGCCCCCTCCTATCCCCGGTGCGCGCACTCACGTGTGTGCCGGGTGATTAAAGAACACCAGCGCAGAAAGCGCCAAGGAATACTAAATTGAAAGCCTGCCCCTCCCTCCCCGTCCGTGGAGCGCGCGTCAGAAATTGTGCTTCTTTTGAAACACAAATGACTCTCGGCAATAGATTTCTTAGCTCTCGCATCGATGAAGAACATAGAGAAATGCGATACTTGCTGTGAATTGTAGAATCCCGCGAACCATCGGGTCTTTGAAAGCAAGTTGCGCCCGAAGCCATTAGGGCGAGGGCACGTCTGCCTTGGCGTCACGCATCGCATTGCCCTCGCACTCCGCGCCCAAACTCATGGGCGCGGTTGTGTCGTATGATGGATATTGGCCTCATGTACGCCCCAAGTGCATGATTGGCATAAATGCGAGTCCAAGGTGACGGACGTCACGACAGGTGGTCGTTGAAACTCAACTCTCGTAATGTCGCGGCTCCAACCCATCACATGTTTGGGCTCCCCGAACCTTATCGTGCTTAGGCACTGCGACCGCGACCCCAAGTTAGGCGGGACTACCCGCTGAGTTTAAGCATATCAATAAGCAGAGGAAAAGAAACTCACAAAGATTCCCCTAGTAACGGCGAGCGAACCGGGAATAACCCAGCCTTAGAATCGGTGGCTCCGCCGTCCGAATTGTAGTCTAGAGATGCGTCCTCAACGGCAGACCAGGCCTAAGTCCCCAGGAAGGGGGCACTAGAGAGGGTGAGAGCCCTGTTGTGCCCGGACCCTATCGCACCATGAGGCACTATCTACGAGTCAGGTTGTTTGAGAATGTAGCCCAAATCGGGCGATGAATTCCGTGCAAGGCTAAATACGGGCGAGAGACCGCTAGCGAACAAGTAACGCAAGGGAAAGATGAAAAGGACTTTGAAAAGAGAGTCAAAGAGTTCTTGAAATTATCGGGAGGGAAGCGGATAGGGGCCGGCAATACGCCCCAATCGGAAGTGGAACGGTGTTGAGCTGTTCCGCCGATCGACGTGAGGCGTGGACCATCTGGATTGGGGGAGTGGCAAAAGGCCGGGCTTTTGATATGCCCGTGGAACACCGTCTCCTTGATTGTGGTTGGCAGCGCGTGCCTTTGGCGTGCTTCGGCATCTACGCGCTCCGGACGCTGGCTTGTGGGCGCCCCATTCGACCTGTCTTGAAACACAGACCAAGGAGTCTGACATGTGTGCGAGTTAATGGGTGAGTAAACCCGTAAGCGTAAGGAAGCTGATTGGTGGGATCTCTCCCTGAGGGGTGCACCACCGACCAACCTTGATCTTCTGTGAAGTGTTGAGTGTGAGCATACCTGTCGGGACTCGAAAGATGGTGAACTATGACTGAGCGGAGCGAAGCCAGAGGAAACTCTGTTGGAGGCCCACATGATACTGACATGCAAATCGTTTGTCTGACTTGGGTATAGGGGTGAAAGACTAATCGAACCATCTAGTATTTGGCTCCCTTTGAAGTTTCCCTCGGGATAGCTGGAGCTCGCGTGTGAGTTCTATCGGGTAAAGACAATGATTAGAGGCATCGGGGGCGCAACACCCTCGACCTATTCTCAAACTTTAAATAGGTAGGACTGCACGACTTGCACATGTGTTAGTCAATCCTAAGGGTCAGGGTAAACCCAACAGTTAGCGCATTTCGCGCGTACTCTGAAAGGTAATCGGGTTAAAATTCCTGAACAAGGATGTGGCAGTTGACGACAATATTAGGAAGTTTGGAGACGTCAGCAGAGGTCTCGGGAAGATTTATCTTTTCTATTTAACAGCATGCCCACCCTGGAAATAACTTAGTCAGAGGTAGGGTGCAGCGGCTGGAAGAGCACCGCACGTCGCGTGGTGTTCGGTGTGCCCTCGGCACCCCTTGAAAATCCTGATGACCGAGTGTTGTCCATGCCCGGTCGTACTCATAACCGCATCAGGTCTCTAAGGCGAACAACCTCAGGTTGATGTAACAATGTAGGCAAGGGAAGTCGAAAAAATGGATCTGTAACTTCAGGAAAATGATTGGCTCTAAGGGCTGGGCACGAGGGTCCCAATCCCAAACCCGTTGGTTGTTGGTGGATTGCTCGAGCTGCTCCCGTGGTGAGAGCGCGTCACCGCATGCCGGTCGGGGGACGGACCAGGAATGGTTCCTTCGGGGGCCTTCCCCAGGCATCGAACAACCAACTTAGAACTAGTACGGACAAGGGGAATCCGATTGTTTAATTAAAACAAAGCATTGCGATGGTCTCTATAGATGTTTACGCAATGTTATTTCTGCCCAGTGCTCTGAATGTCAAAGTGAAGAAATTCAACCAAGCGCGGGTAAACTATGGGAGTAATTATGACTCTCTTAAGGTAGCCAAATGCCTCGTCATCTAAGTAGTGACACATATGAATGGATTAACGAGATTCCCACTGTCCCTGTCTACTACCCAGTGAAACAACAGCCAAGGGAATAGGCTTGGTAGAATCAGCAGGGAAACAAGACCCTGTTCAGCTTGACTCTAGTCCGACTTTGTGAAATGACTTGAGATGTGTAGTATAAGTGGGAGCCAAAAGGTGAAAGTGAAATACCACTACTTTTAACGTTATTTTACTTATTCCGTGAATCGGAAGCGGGGCACTGCCCCTCTTTTTAGACCTAAGGCTTGCTTGCAGGCTGATCCGGGCTGAAAATATTGTCAGATAGGGAGTTTGGCTGGGGCGGCACATCTGTTAAAAGATAACGCGGGTGTCCTAAGATGAGCTCAACGAGAATAGAAATCTCGTATGGGATAAAAAGGTAAAAGCTTATTTGATTTTGATTTCCTGTATGAATACGAACAGTGAAAGCATGGCCTAACGATCCTTTAGACCTTCGAAATTCGAAGCTAGAGGTGTTAAAAAAGTTACCACAGGGATAACTGGTTTGTGGTAGCCAAGCGTTCATAGCGACGTTGCTTTTTGATCCTTCGATATCGGCTCTTCCTTTCATTGTGAAGCAGAATTCACCAAGTGTTGGATTGTAGGTTAGTTTTACCCTACTGATGACAGTATCACAATAGTAATTAAACCTAGTATGAGAGGAATCATTGATTCGCACAATTGGTCATTGCGCTTGGTTGAAAAGCTAGTGGTGTGAAGCTACCTTGCACCGGATTATGACTGAACACCCTTAAGTTAGAATCCGTGCTAGAAGTGACGCATACGCCCGTCGTCCGCTTGCCGACCCGCAGTAGGGGCCTCTAGCCCCTAAGAGCACGTGTCGTTGGCTAATTCATCACGGCGGAAAAGCCGTGGTGGCCGCCTTGAAGTACAATTTCCATCGAGCAGCGGGTAGAATACTTTGCAGATGACTTAAATATGCGATGGGGTATTGTAAGTGGAAGAGTGGCCTTGCTGCCACGATCTACTGAGATTCAGCCCTTTATCACTCCCCCTCCAAACAAATCAATTTCTAACTTTATCGAAAAGAGGTTTGCTCCTCCCTTGATGCTATATTATACTAGGTGTTGGAAAATTGAACAATTCCTCAAGACCTTGAACGTATATTATTTATGTATTGAGCGGCCATCGTGACTTGACACTTAGTCATGTCAAGGAAAAGGCTAAACCAAATGTTGCAAGTAGAGGTTTATTGGGGCGTCGCTTGCATCGTCGAGGCCTATGTCAATGGCGATGTGCCAATAAAATGTCGCAAGTAGAGGTTTATTGGGGCGTCACTTGTGTCCCCGAGTCCTATGCCGAGGGTGATGTGCCAATACCATGTCACAAGTAGAGGTTTTACCGGGGGTTCATCGGCATTGACATAGGACTTTAAAGTCCGTAGCGATGCGTGCAAGTAGCAGGCTATGAGTAGGAGGGCGCGGCGAGGCCCCGACCTATATGAATTAGGGTTCAACTAACACCCCTTGTGGGATCTATGAGTAGGAGGGAGCGGCGGGCCCTCTGGCCCAGCCCCTGGCGGCCCTTGAAAATCCGGAGGACCGAGTGCCGTCCATGCTCAGTTGTACCCTTAACCGCATCCGATCGTACTCAGAACCGATATCTCTAGACTTCCTAACATTGCCGTCAACTGCCACATCGTGGTTCAGGAATTTTAACTCGATTCCCTTTCGGAGTACGCATGAAACACGCTATCTGTCGTGGTTTCCCCGACCCTTAGGATCTACTAACCCATGTGCAAGTGTCGTTCACTTGGAACATTTCCCCTCTTCGGCCTTCAAAGTTCTCATTTTAATATTTGCTACTACCACCAAGATCTGCATCGACGGCCACTCCACCCAGGCACACGACCAAGGTTTTGTAGCGACCACCATTCCCTCCTACTCATCGGGGCCTGGCACTTGCCGTGACGGCCGTGTGTAGGTCGCGCGCTTAAGCGCTATCCATTTTCGGGCATAGTTGTTTCGGCAGGTGAGTTGTTACACACTCCTTAGCGGATTTCAACTTCCATGACCACCATCCTGCTATCTTAATCGACCAAAACACTTTGTGGGATCTAGGTTAGCACGCAGTTTGGCACCATAACCCGGCTTCCGGTTCATCTCGCATCGCCAGTTCTGCTTACCAAAAGTAGGCTACTTGGAGCTCTTGATTCTGTGGCGCGACTCAACAAAGTAGATATGCCATCCTACCTATTTAAAGTTTGAGAATAGGTCGAGGGCGTTGCGCCCCCGATGCCTCTAATCATTGGCTTTACCCGATAGAACTAGCACGCGAGCTCCAGCTTTCCTAAGGGAAACATCAGAGGGAACCAGCTACTAGATGGTTCGATTAATCTTTCGCCCCTATACCCAAGTCTGACGAATGATTTGCAGGTCAGTATCGATGCGGGCCTCCACTAGAGTTTCCTCTAGCTTCGCCCCGCTCAGGCATAGTTCACCATCTTTCGGGTCCCGATAGTTATGCTCACACTCGAACTTTCTTAGAAGATTAAGGTCGGCCAGCGGTGCACCTCTCAATGGGATCCCACCAATCAGTTTCCTTATGCCTTACGGGTTTACTCGCCCGTTGACTCACATATGTCAGACTCCTTGGTCCGTGTTTCAAGACGGGTCGAATGGGGAGCCCACAAGCAAGCATTCGGAGCGCGCAGATGCGGAAGCACACCAGAGATGCGCGCTTCCTACCACAATCAAGGAGACGGAGTTCCACGGGCGTATCAAAATCTTGGGCTTTAGCCGCCCCCAATCCACGCTGGTCCACGCCCCGAGTCAATCCGCAGACCGGCTCAACACCGTTCCATATCCGACCGGGCGCATCACCGACCTCCATCTGCTTCCCTCCAAACTATTTCAAGCACTCTTTGACTCTCTTTTCAAAGTCCTTTTCGTCTTTCCCTTGCAGTACTTGTTTGCTATCGCTCTCTCGCCCATATTTAGCCTTGGACGGAATTCACCGCCCGATTTGGGTTGCATTCCCAAACAACCCGACTCATGGACAGCGCCTCGTGGTGCGATAGGGTCCGGGCACAACGAGGCTCTAACCCTCTCTGGCACCCCCTTCCAGGGGACTTGGGCCCGGTCCGCTGCTGAGGACGCTTCTCCAGACAACAATTCAGACGGCGAAGGTGCCCGATTCTAAGGCTAGGCTGTTCCCAGTTCGCTCGCCGTTACTAGGGGAATCATTGTAATTTAGTTTCCTCCACTTATTGATATGCTTCAACTCAGCGGGTAGTCTCTCCTGACCTGGGGTCATGGTCGGAGCGCCTAAGCGCGATAAGGGTCGGGGAGCCCAAACATGCGACAGGTTGGAGCTGCGATATTACAAGAGTTGAGTTTCAACCACAACTTGTCATGACGTCCATTGCCCTGGACTCACCTTTAAGCCAACCGCACGCTCGGGGCATACGGGAGGCCAATATCTGTCCCATGACACCACCGCAACCATGATACTGGGCGCGGTATGTGGGGGCGACTCGATGTGTGATGCCCAGGCAGACGTACCCTCGGCCTAATAACTTCAGGCACAGCATGCATTCAAAGACTCGATGGTTCACAGGATTCTGCAATTTACACCAAGTATCGCATTTTTCTACGTTCTTCATCGATACGAGAGCCGAGAAATTCGTTGCCCAGAGTCATTTGTGTTTTAAAAGAAGCACAAGTCCCAGTTTTCAATTTAGTATTCCTTGGCACTTTCCGTGCCAATGTTCATTAATCAACTGGCACGCATGCGAGCACGCGTGCCGGGGATAGAAGGGAGCCGCGCGGATGGAGGTCGAAGCACCCCGGCCACCCCGCCCCTTGGTGTTTAAACAAGTTTGCGGGTCGTTCTGCTTTGCAAGTTTCGAAAGTGATTCTTCCGTAGGCTCACCTACGGAAACCTTGTTATGACTTCTCCTTCCTCTAAATGATAAAGTTCAATGGACTTTCCACGACGTCACGGGCAGCGATCTGCCCACGTCTCCGTGATCCTAACATTTTACCGGATCATTCAATCGGTAGGAGCGATGGGCGGTGTGTTCAAAGGGCAGGGACGTAGTCAACACGAGCTGATAACTCATTCTTACTAGGAATTACTCATTGAAGACCAACAATTGCAATGATCTATCCCAATCTTGATGAAATTTCAAAGATTACCCGGGCCTGTCGGCCAAGGCTATAAACTCGTTGAATACATCAGTGTAGTGCGCGTGCGGCCTAGAACATCTAAGGGAATCACAGATATGTTATTGCCTCAAACTTCTGCGGCCTAAAAGGCAGTAGTCTCTCTAAGAAGCTGGCGGAAAAGGGATACCACCGCATAGCTAGTTAGCAAGCTGAGGTCTCATTCATTAACAAAATTAACCAGACAAATCGCTCCACCAACTAAGAACAGCCATGCACCACCACCCATAGACTCAACAAAGAGATTTCAGTATGTCATTCCTTACTATGTCTCGACTTGGTAAGTTTCCCCGTGTTGAGTCAAATTAAGCCGCAGGCTCCACTCCTGGTGGTGCCCTTCCGTCAATTCCTTTAAATTTCAGCCTTGCGACCATACTCCCCCCGGAACCCAAAAACTTTGATTTCTTATAAGGTGTCGGCGGAGTCCTAAAAGAAACATCCACTGATACCTGGTTGGCATAGTTTATGGTTGTGACTAGGACGGCATCTGATCATCTTCGAGCCCCCAACTTCGTTCTTGATTAATGAAAACATCCTTGACAAATGCTTTTGTAGCTGTTCGTCTTTTATAAATACAAGAATTTCATCTCTGACTATAAAATACGAATGCACCCGACTGTCCCTGTTAATCATTATTCCGATCCCGAAGGTCAATGTAATACGACTGAAATCGTATAATGTTTTCCCATGCTAATGTATACAGAGCATAGTGTGCCGAACCGCCTAGCTCTCTTTTAATTTTCGTGCCTAATATGCCTCAATTCAATTCAAACATGGCTGCCCCTTGTCGGTCTTTTCTTTGTCTTTCTTTGTATCTCAAGCCAACTAGTGGTTGGACATTATGAATAGATGTATAAGGCCAGTATCAAAGGCATCTCATAGACACTTTGTAATTATCCCTTTGTTTATCAAGTAAATCAGAAAATTAGCCTTGGCCTCCCATTCTTTGTGTGCCTTTCATTTCATTGCCTATCCAGCTGTTGTGTGTGTGTGTGTGTGTTTGCCTTAGCATGAGAACGAGTTTATGCTTGCTATTTCGTAAAGACTGATGTTTGGAGCGGTAGATTAGCTGTCAAGCTGTCCGCACGTACTTACTTAAGTTAAGCCCGTGACAACTGGTATCAGAGCGTAGGCGAGAGACATGGCAAAAGAAGGAGAAGATGTTGTTTTGGGCTACATTCGTGAGAGGGATGAGTCACCAACAAGGAAGCAGAAGCAAAAGAAGAAAGGGACATGCAAGGTGCGATATCCTGCCATGGGCGTAACGAGTGAGGGTATGACTTATGAGCCACCCGGACAATAGGTTGGTCCTAGTTAGAAAGGTGATGGGTCTACTTGAGGCCGTTTAGATATGCGAGTAGATCTCACCGAGGCTAGTTTAGCTGCTTTGAATCGGCATCTTGAAGTTGTTAAAGGCAATTTTTGCTCGCTTGAGTCTATGTCTTTGGAGGGGCTAGGAGACGTTAAGAAGTCTTTGGATCATCTGACTGAAGAGCACAAGGAAGGACTGGCCAACCTTGAGCTCAAGCTTACGGAGACTGTTTTGACGTTGCACGGGGAAGTTGAGTCCCTTAAACAGCAACTCGAGGCAGCAAAACTTGCTGGTGGCACAGGTGCAGTAACTGTGTGTGAACACAAGGTTGAGCTTCCCAAAACCAAAGAGTTTAAGGGTGAAAGGAATGCTCAAGATGTTGAGAACTTCATTTGGAAAATGGAGGACTACTTCGAGCACCTCAACATTACTAAAGAGGCTGCCAAGATTAGGGCAACATCCATGTACTTGGATGACACCGCCATGCATTAGTGGTGGAGGAAGAAATCTGAGATGGAGAAGGGTACTTGCTCCATCAAGGACTGGGAGCAATTCAAGTTCGAGCTGAAGCGCCAATTTTACCATCAAAACGTTGTCAATGAGGCTCATCGGAAGTTCAGAGAGCTGAAGCAAAGAACTTCCATTCGTGAGTATGTGAAGTAGTTCATAAAGCTCATTTTGCAGATTCCCAACATGACAAGTGATGACTTGTTATTTTACTTCATGGATGGCCTTCAAAACTGGGCCAAACAAGAGTTGCAGTGGCGTCAAGTAAAGGACATCGATGAGGCTATCGTTGTAGCTGAGTCCTTGAATG
This sequence comes from Nicotiana glauca, assembly GCA_026770625.1. NCBI lineage: Eukaryota > Viridiplantae > Streptophyta > Magnoliopsida > Solanales > Solanaceae > Nicotiana > Nicotiana glauca. The sequence continues at coordinate 226,821 of MU712302.1, forward strand.
ATTTCAGGACAGAAGCTACCAAGGCAAAGGACACCAAGGGCAAGCCCACCAAACCTGGAGGAGACCGTGGATATCATGATAAAGGCAAACAAGTTGCTGCAGCAGGTCACGATTTCAAAGGAGAAGGCAACCGTACTTCTCATTGGCGCGACAGGTATAATGAAAGGAAGAAGGCAAACGGTCCTTACAATGGCTGCTATGTTTGCAAGGACCCTGGCCATGGCTACAAAGATTGTCCTTCTTTGGGAAAGCTTAGTGCCTTAATTGTAGCTGAACGGAGGCAAGAAGATGGTGCTACACAAGCAGCAGGTGAAGGTGCTGCTCAAGAGAGGCAGGATGTGGCTCATCTTGGCCACATCATGCTTGGTGTGTTGCTAACCAAAGAGCCTACTTTGAATTTGTTCGAGACAAGCCTGACCTTGCTCAAACGGGTCAGACTTTCCTTGGTGCTGTGATGGGAAAAGAGCCAAGGTTGAAGCAGAAAGGATCACTGTTCGTGGATGCAAAGCTTAGCGGACAGCCTGTTCGTATCATGGTGGACACCGGTGCGACACACAACTTTGTGACTAAAGCAAAGGCTAATTCATTGGCCTTACTTTGGATCCCGGCAGTTCTTTGTTGAAGACAGTCAATGCCGACCTCACAAACGTAAATGGAGTTGCTCGTAATGTGCAGCTCAACTTAGGAGCTTGGCAGGGGAGTGTGAGTTTCTTTGTCGCTCCCATTGACGTGTTTGATATTGTGTTGTTTTAGACTACTGGGATGAAGTCATGGCATTCATTTCCCCTAGTCTTAACCAAATTTGTATTTGGGATCCAAGGGGTCCTTGTGTGGTACCAATTGTTCGTGTGCCACAAGCCGTGGGTCAATTGTCCACGATGCAGATTGTGAAGGGCTTCAAGAGAGGAGAAGCCACATTTTTAGCTACTATTTCAGAGATAGAAGAGGATAAGGTTGATGAAGCCTTGCCCCCTTATGTACAGCAGGTTCTTGAGGAGAACAGGGATGTTATGCCCGAAGAAGTTCCCAAACGTTTGCCACCACGTAGTGAAGTGGATCATCAGATTGAGCTGATTCCGGGAGCAAAGCAACCTGCCATGGGTCCGTATCGCATGGCACCTCTATAATTGGAGGAATTGAGGAAGAAAATGAAGGAGCTGCTTGAAACGGGACATGTTAGACCGTCAAAGGCACCATTTAGAGCACCAATATTGTTCTAAAAGAAGCAAGATGGGTCATTACGATTGTTCATAGACTATCGTGCCCTCAACAAGGTCAAGGTGAAGAATAAATATCCAATACCTTTGATAGCAGACTTGTTTTATCACCTTGGCCAAGCCAAAGTGTTTAGCAAGATGAATTTGAGGAAAGGATATTATCAAGTTCGCATAGCCGAAGGAGATGAACCAAAGATGACGTGTGTGAAACGTTATGGAGCTTTTGAATGGTTGGTGATGCCGTTTAGTTTAACCAACGCCCTCGCAACATTCTGCACGTTGATGAACAAGTTGTTCCATCCTTTTTGGATCAGTTCGTGGTCATCTGTTTTAATGACATTGTGATTTATAGCAGCTGCATGGAGGAGCATCTTGAGCACCTCCACAAAGTTTTCCAAGTTCTAAGGGAAAACGATTTGTTCGTAAAGAGGGAAAAGTCTTCTTTTGCCCATCCTCAAGTGCAATTTTTTGGTCATACAATTAGTCAGGGACAAAATTGTATGGATAGCAACAAAGTCGCGACGATTAGAGATTGGGAGTCCCCAACGAAGGTAACCGAGTTGCGGTCCTTTCTTGGCCTTGCCAATTATTACCGGCGATTCATTCTTGGCAATTCAGCAATTACGGCTCCGCTCACAGATTTGCTGAAGAAAGATCATTCTTGGGAGTGGACTGATTTGTGTCAAGGCGCATTTGAAAGTCTCAAATCAGCAATTATGGAGGAGCCTATTTTAGCTTTGCTCGACTTTTCCAAAGCCTTTGAGGACCATATGGATGCATCTAATTTTGCTATTATTGGTGTCCTAATGAAAGAGGGCCATCCAATATCCTTTGAGAGCAGGAAATTGAATGATGCTGAGCGTTGTTACATTTTCTAAGAGAAAGAAATGACGGAAGTAGTTCTTTTTCTAAGGACTTGGTGTCATTATTTGATGGGAGCTCATTTTATTGTCAAAACGGATAATGTGGCGACAACTTATTTCCAGTCTCAAAAGAAGTTGTCACCTAAGCGAGAAAGGTGGCAGGACTTCTTGGCGGAGTTTGATTATTACTTGGAGTAAAAATCGAGGAAAGCTAATGTTGTTGCAGACACATTGAGTCGGAAGGTAGTGCTGGCGCCAATTGTTAGCAAAACCAATAGTGATATTCTTGATGCAATCAAGCAAGGGATGTAGCATGATCCAGTAGTGAAGAAACTTCTTGACTTGGCCGGCCAAGGCAAGACAAAGAAGTTTTGGGTAGAAGATGGACCTCTTTACACCACCGACAGGCGTATCTTTATGCCTAAGTGGGGCAACCTTAGGCGCTCATTGATCAAAAAGGGGCACGACACATCTTGGGCAGGACATCCAAGCCAAAAGCACTTTGGCATTATTGGAGTCATCATATTATTGGCCGCATATGAGGGATGATATCGAATTTTACGTTCGAACGTGTCTTATATGCCAACAAGACAATGTTGAACACAAGGTACCGAGAGGTTGCTTGAGCCTTTGCCCGTGGCAGAAAAACCATGGGACAACATCACAATGGATTTCATCATATGTTTGCCAAACTCGGAAGGCTTCGGCACAATCATGGTGGTGGTCGATCGATTCTCAAAGTATACAACCTTTACTACCACCACCGCTAATTGTAAAGCTAAGAAGGCAGCACGTTTGTTCCTAAGGGACGTGGTAAAAAATTGGGGCATTCTGAAGCATATCATAAGTGATTGTGATCCTTGTTTCACCGATGCATTTTGGAGAGAGTTGTTCAACTTGTTGGGATCAGAATTGCACGTCTCCACTAGTTTTCATCTACAAACAGATGGCCAAACAGAGAGGATCAACGCATTATTGGAGCTGTATTTGAGGGACTTTGTTAGTGCTAATCAAAAAGACTGGGCCAAGCTACTTGACACTGCCTAGTTTTCCTACAATTTGCAGCATAATGAATCAACCGGGATGAGCCCTTTCGAGCTTGTAACGTGACAGCAACCTAACACTCCTCAGTATTTGCCCGTGAGTGCAGAATTAAAGAACTCGGGGGCATTTAATATGGCTAAAGCATGTGAGGAGAAGGTGGATATGTCAAGGTCTTATCTGGACAAGGCTGCCCGCAAGATATAAAAGTTCGTTGATCGGAAGCAGCGTCCTGTGAACTATAGAATTAGGGATAAGGTGAAGGTGAAACTCAGTCCGCGGCAGTTCAAATCATTGGGGGCATCAATCAAAGCCTGATTCGGTGCTACAAGAGGCCATTCGAAATAACTAGCAAGGTTGGCAAAGTTTCCTTTAAGCTGGATATGCCTCATCTTTTGAAGATTCATCCCGTAGACAAGGAAGATACGGAGCGTGGGTAGTCCAGTCGTGCCCAAATTTTCATTACACCTTCTGCCATTGACAAGAAGATTGAGGTGATCATTGATCATCAATTGGTCCGAGGCAAAGGTAGGGGCAATTCCCAATTTCTTGTTCATTGGAAGGGACAATCACCAGAGGATGCTTCGTGGGAAAAGTATGAAGATTTATAGCAATTCAAAGATCAAGTCCACGATTACTTGAAACATTGTGGCACCGCGGTCATCGCCATTTCAAGTGGGGGAGAGCGTGCCAACCCACCTAGCTCTCTATTAATTTTCCCGCCTAATAGCCTCAATTCAATTCAAACATGGTTGCCATGGTCCATGGGTACTTAGCACATAGCATGGCCACACTTGGAAGAGTCAAAGACAAGCGTGCAAGCCAATTAATGCAAGCAAGTACCAGCAGCACAAACCTGGGCGTGATTCTGCCCAAGGCCTACCCATGAAAGGGACAGGCTGCTCAAAGTCAAAGCCAACTAGCCCATTTTGGGCAAAGACCAGCTGGGCGCCTAAACAGCCCTTCCTCTTTTAGTTAGGTAGCCCCTTATGTGTCTTTTCTTTGTCTTTCTTTATAGTTCAAGCCAACTAGTGACTAGACAATATAAATAGATGTATAAGGTCTGTATCAAAGGCATCTCATAGACACTTTGTAATTTTCCCTTTGTTTATCAAGTAAATCAGAAAATTGGCCTTGGCCTCCCATTCTTTGTGTGCCTATCATTTCATTACCTTTCCAGCTTTTGTGTGTGTGTTTGCCTTAGCTTGAGAACGAGTTTGTGCTTGCTATTTCTTTAGGACTAATGTTTGGAGCGGTAGATAAGCTGTCAAGCTATTCGCACGTGCTTACTTGAGTTAAGCCTGTGATAGTAGGCTTGCTTTGAGCAATCTAATTTCTTTAAAGTAACAGCGGCAGAGGCACGACCCGGCAAATTAAGGCCAGGAGTGCATCGCCAGCAAAAGGGACGAGACAACCGGTGCACACCCAAGGTGGACCGGCTGGCCCATCCCAAAGTCCAATTACGAGCTTCTTAACTGTAACAACTTAAATATACGCTATTGGAGCTAGAATTACCGCGGCTGCTGGCACTAGACTTTCCCTCCAATGGATCCTCGTTAAGGGATTTAGATTCTACTCATTCTAACTACCAAACTCATAGAGCCCAGTATTGTTATTTATTGTCACTACCTCTCCGTGTCAGGATTGGGTAATTTGCACACCTGCTGCCTTCCTTGGATGTGGTAGTCATTTCTTAGGATCCCTCTTCGGAGTCAAACCCTAATTCTCCGTCACCTGTCACCACCATGGTAGGTGCCACGGGGCCATTTTTGATCAACCCAAAGTCACACCCGCGCGGCAGTCAAGTTCCATACTTGACTCAGCCTTCCTTAATAGTTAGCCAAATTTTAGCAGGTTTGGCATTAATAAAAGTTTAGGCAGCAAATTGAAAAATTAGTAAGAACACAAAGGCAATATGAAAAAATTCCCAACCCTTGTATTAATTTAAAAAATATACAAAGGACCTTCACTTTGCTATGAACACAGTCCACGCACAACCCACTTTTGACAAAGAACATAAGTCGTTCTTGGCCAACACTAAGACCTGCCCAAGCCTAGCCTTAGTCCCCTTTGAAACACTTTGAAATCCACACGTTTCACTCTTGTTTCCCACTTATAATTTCACACGAAATTACCCATATAAGTTTGACCAAGTCCCAAAGGCCCTATTTATAGAACATAGGCAGCCCTTACACTTGATCGCACAATGACACTTGTTGTCTACAGCTTTTGCCACTTGTCGGGCTAAGTCTAAATCTGATCCTAACATGTAGTTGACATCCCCAATTACTTAGGACATGATATACACGAAATGGATAATGGGTACAAGCATAATCAATCATGGGACAAAGAGGTTATGACAAGATAACCACCAAAACTGCTTTTCATGTTCATTGCATGTGCCATCTTCACTTGGCCAGTTGAATTTCGCCCAAGGCTTGCTTTGTGCCAAGCCTTAGCTCAATTTGACATTTCTCCATGCCAATTTCTTGCCCGCAACCCGCTTCCATGATTTTGCCGCACACGCCCGGCGACACTGCTGCCCGCACACCGCCTTGGCCTAGTTTCTGCCTTGCCCATGTCAACCATCATTTCCCTCGTGCCATTGCTTGTATTTTCCTTCACATAGCCTTACCTTAGCTATTGAAAGCCCTTTCCATCATCTCGCATTCCAACCTTGCCTTAGCTTAGCCCGCACATAGCTGCCACACCCCAAAGTGCCATACCACTGACTTTGGCGCGCAAGCGTGCCTTGCCTGTCCCAAGCCCTTGACCAATACTTGCTCACAACAGCCCTCAATGACAATGTCTTGTCCCTCGCCTTCATGATCGTTTTGCCCGCACATAGGCCAATGACAAGGCCATCACGCCCAAATCCTTGCCACAGTCGTGCCATGCCCGATGAGTAAGGGTCTAACAAACCACCCACACCCTTTGAAATTGACATCCTCATCAAGCCAACTCAATTAATCAACCCCAAAGGGTTGTTGACAAACAACGCCCCGGGTGCTCTATTCACATATGCCACTATAGCATTTGCCTCGCCCACTTGTTCCTATTTCTTTGCAGCTAGCATTGCATTCACTCTAGCCTGCACCGGACAGTCCTTCTTCAAGTGCGGTGCACCACAAGTAAAGCAGCCGTTGAATTTGCCGCTCCTTTCCTTGGCATTTGAATTTCCTGTCTCATATTTTTGACAAGTTCCTCATTTTCAGCAGCTTGGCCTTTCCCGCTTTTCTTCCATTCCCTTGCTTTGTCTTTCCTTCCGTCGGACTTTGAATGCAAAGTATCAGCAGGTTCATCACCTATGTTCAGGTCTGCCAATGCATCTGCCGCTACAATGGCAGTAGAGAGGCTTTGAACATTCTGCCTTCTCAACTCCAATTGTGCCCAGCCCTTCAAACTACTCATGAAGTAATGCACCTTGTTTTCATCTGCCATATTACTTACATTCAGCATCAAGGACGAAAATTCCTTGACATACTCCCTCAACGTGCCACTTTGTTTCAAGCGACGAAGTCTATCTCGTGCAACCCACGACGAGTTAGTTGGAAGGAATTGGGATTTTACTTCCTTCTTCAGCATCTCCCAAGCTTCAATCTTGGGCAGTCCAGCACTTTCCCCATCCGCAACTTGTGTACGCCACCACACCTTTGCATTATCAGTCAAGTACATTGGTGTGACCACCAATTTTTCATCTTCCGGCACACGAGCAGCTTGAAAATACTGCTCCATATTCCACAAGAAATTTTCCAACTCTTTGGCACTTCTAGCACCACCGTAAGCCTTTGGCTCCGGAATCCTCAACTTAGTGCGTTCATCACTTCTAGGGGCAGAATTTTGCAATGCCCTTCAAAGTTCAGCCACCTCCTCGTGTAGTTCTTCTTTCTCTTGGTGCACCAAGGCCATTTCTGCCTTCTACCTCCAAACGTGCAATTATAGCAAGAACAGAAGAATCGCCACCTATTTCAAGAGCATGTCGAACCAGTGCTTCCAATTGCTCAACTTTTTGACATAGTTCAGCATTTGTGCCACCAGCCATATTCTCAAATAGCACCACGAAATCTGCCACAGGTCTTCTTGCCACTGCCATGAACCTGCTTTACTCTGATACTAGTTGACACCGGGGTGTTTTTTGTTAGCCCAAAGTCACACCCACACGACAGACAAGTTCCGCACTTGACTCATCCTTCCTTAACACATAGCCAAATTTCAGCAAGTTTGGCCTTGATAATATTTTAGGCAACAAATCGTAAAATTAGTAAGAACACAAAGCCAATATGGGAAAATTCCTAACCCTTGTATTAATTTCGAAAATATACAAAGGAGCCTCATTTTTCTATGAACGCAGTCCGCTCACAGCCCACTTTTGACAAAGAACACAAGTCTTTCTTGGCCAACACTAAGACCTGCCCAAGCCTAGACTTAGTCCCCTTTGAAACACTTTGAAACCCTCACGTTTCACTCTTGCTTACCACTTATAATTTCGCACGAAATTACCCACATAAATCTGACTAAGTCCCAAAGGCCCTATTTATAGAATATAGGCAGCCCTTAGACTTGACAGCACAATGACACTTGTCGTCTACAACTTTTCCAATTGTTGGGCTAAGTCTAAATCTGATCCTAACATGTAGTTTATATCCCCAACTACTTAGGACATGATATAAATGAAATGGATAATGGTTACAAGCATAATCAGAGATGGGACAAAGAGGTTATGATAAGGTAACCGCAAAAACTACTTTCCATATGCATTGCATGTGCCATCTTTACTTGTCCAGCCGAATTTCGCCAAAGGCTTTCTTTGTGCCAAGCCTTAGCTCAATTTGATATAGCTCCACGCCAATTTCTTTCCCGCAACCCGCTGCCATGATTTTGCCGCACACGCCTGGCGTCGCTGCCGCCCGCACACCGCCTTGGCCTAGTTTCTGCCTTGCCCATGTCAAACTTCATTTCCCTCGTGCAATTGCTTGTATTTTCCTTCACATAGCCTTGACTTAGATATTGAAAGCCTTTTCCATCATCCCGCATTCTCGCCTTGCGTTAGCTTAGCCCTCACATAGCTGCCACAACCCAAAGTGCCATGCCACTGACTTTGGCACGCATGCAGTGCCATGCCGCCCTAACACTGCCCATGCATCTTTTTTAAGCCTTAGTCAAGTGCGCCTTGCCTGTCCCAAGGCCTTGGCTAATACTTGCCCACAACAGCCCTCAACGACATTGTCTTGTCCCTCGTCCGCATGATCATTTTGCACGCACACAGACAAATGACAAGGCCATCACTCCCAAATCCTTGCCACAGTTGTGCCACGCCCGATGACAAAGAGTAAGGGTCTAACAGTAGGTGTCACAGGGGGCATTTTTGGTAAGTCCAAAGTCACACCCGCGCGGCAGTCAAGTTCCACACTTGACTCAGCCTTCCATAACACTTAACCAAATTTCAGAATTCAAGTAAGAACTCAAAGCCAATACGGGAAAATTCCCAACCCTTGTATTAATTTTGAAAACATACAAAGGACCCTCACTTTGCTATGATCACAATCCGCTCACAGTACACTTTTGACAAAGAACGCACGTCGTTCTTGGCCATCATTAAGACCTGCCCAAGCCTAGCCTTAGTCCTCTTTGAAACCATCACGTTTCACTATTGTTTCCCACTTATAATTTCACGCACAATTACCCACATACCTCTGACTAAGTCCCAAAGACCCTATTATAGAACATATGCAGCCCTTAGACTTGACAGCACAATTACACTTGTTGTCTACAGCATTTTCCACTTGTCGGGCTAAGGCTAAATCTGATCCTAACATGTAGTTGACTTCCCTAGCTACTTTGGACATGATACAAACGAAATGGATAATGGTTACAAGCATAATCAGTCATGGGACAAAGAGGTTATGGCAAGGTAACCGCCAAAACTTCTTTTCATGTGCGTTGCATGTGCCATCTTCACTTGGCCAACTAAATTTTGCCCAAGGCTTGCTTTGTGCCCAGCCTAAGATAAATTTCGCCCAAGGCTTGCTCCGCACCAATGTCTTGCCCGCAACCCGCTGCCATGATTTTGCCGCACACGCTAGACGTTGCTGCCGCCAGCGCACTCCTTGGCCTAGTTTCTGCCTTGCCCATGTCAACCTTCATTTCTTTCGTGCCATTGCTTGTATTTTCCTTCACATAGCCTTGCCTTAGCTATTGAAAGCCTTTGCCATCATCCCGCATTCCCTCCTTGCCTTATCTTAGCCCGCACTTAGTTGCCACAACCCAAAGTGCCATGCCACTGACTTTGGCACGCATGCTATGCCATGCCGCCCTAACATTGCCCATGCAGCTTTTTCAAGCCTTTGCCAAGCGTGCCTTGCCTGTCCCAAGGCCTTGGCCAATACTTGTTCACAACATCCCTCCATGACAATATCATGTCCGTCGCCCGCATAATCGTTGTGCCCGCACATAGGCCAATGACAAGGCAACCACGCCAAATCCTTGTCACAGCCGTGCCACGCTCAATGACAAAGAGTTACGGTATAATAGTAGGCTACTATCCTACCATCGAAAGTTGATAATGCAGAAATTTGAATGATGCGTTGCCGACACGATGATCGTTCGATCCGTCGAGTTATCATGAATCATCACAACAATAGGCAAAGCCCGTGTCGACCTTTTATCTAATAAATGCATCCCTTCTATAAGTTGGGGTTTGTTGCACGTAATAGCTCTAGAATTACTACGGTTTTCCGAGTAGTAAATACCATCAAACAAACTATAATTGATTTAATGAGCCATTCGCAGTTTCATAGTCTGAATTTGTTCATACTTTCACATGCATGGCTTAATCTTTGAGACAACCATATGACTACTGGCAGGATCAACCAGGTAGAATTCCTCATTGACGCCGGTGTCGCATGAGCATGGCCGACCCAAAGGTCACGACCAAAAGTCCAAGACGAGCACGACCGTCATTCGTAAAGAGCATTCTTTGGGAAGATAGGAGCCAATGAAGACCCCAAGCCCATTGCGTTTACCGAATCCGAGAGTCCGAGCATACTTGTCATGGACCAAGCCATCACAGGGCGAAGCGAGGATGACTTGGGACACAACTGCAACTTTTGGTTCACCTCGCACGTCGAACGCAAGGGGCGAAAGGCAACCGATTGTGCTTGATAAAGCCTTGGAATTAGGTATGCAACATATAAAACCGACGCCGAACAAGCCTAATTTGTGCTTGTTCCATGACTGAGATGGAATGCGGGATAGGACATTGCTGCTCAAGCGCACAAGCCAAAACCCACTTATGTGTCGCACGTACACCTGCCTCGCCGATCCATCCCAACAACAGCCCCAACACGCGACGTGACGCACAACCATGTGTTGTTGCCGATGCCAAGATTGAAAAGCCAAGATAAGCCCCGCAAATCACGAAAAAAGGGGGTAGAGTGTAGAAAGGAAGAAGGTGCCACAAGTGAAAGGCACGAACACAGCCCACAACAATCGATGGCAATGGGCAACGTATTGAGCTTTGCCCCATGTGCATGGCACCTTGCGGCGCCAGTTGCACGATGTTTCGCCGTTTCATTGCCAAAAGCCATCAACTGCCACGTGCGATGTCGCCACCCGATGTTGCCCGCAACAACACATGGCAATCGACATGTACTGAGCTTAGCCCCATGCGCATACCACCTTGCGGCGCTACTTGCACGACTCTCCGTCGTTCGTTGTCAAAAGCCATCAGCAGCCACGAGCGTTGCCAGACATAACTCCCAACAACCTATGGCAATGGGCAACGTACTGAGCTTCGCCCCATGCATATGGCACCTTGTGGCGCCAGCTGCACGATGCTTCGCCATTTCATTGCCAAAAGCTATCAGCCGCCATGAGCGATGTTGCCTCTCGATGTTTCCCGTAGCAACCGATGGCAATCGACATGTACTGAGCTTATCCCCATGCGCATGACACCTTGCAGAGCTACTTGCACAACGCTCCGATGTTTGTTGTCGAAAGCCATCAGCTGCCATGAGCGATGTCACCTCCCGATGTTTCCCGCAGCAACCGATGGCAATCGACATGTAGTGAGCTTAGCCCCATGCGCGTGGCACCTTGCAGCGCTACTTGTATGAACCTTCCGCCATTCGTTGTTAAAAGCCATCTGCCACCACAAGCGATGTCGCCTCCCGATGTTGCCCGCAAGAACCGATGGCAATCGACATGTACTGAGCTTAGCCCCATGCTCACGATACCTTGCAGCGCTACTTGCACGATGCTCCACCGTTCGTTCTCAAAATCCATCAACTGCCACAAGCGATGCCAGACATAACCCCCAACAACTGATGGAAATGGGAAACGTACTGAGCTTCGTCCCATGTGCGTGGCACCTTGCGGCGCAACTTGCACGATGCTCTGCCATTCGTTGTAAAAAGCCATCAGCCTCCACGAACGATGTCACCTCCTGATGTTTTCGGCAGCAACCGATGGCAATCGACATGTACTGAGCTTAGCCCCATGCGCATGGCACCTTGCAGCGCTACTTTCACGACCATCCACCGTTCGTTGTCAAAAGACATCAGCCGCCACGAGTAATGTCACCTCCCGGTGTTGTCTGCAACAACCGGTGGCAATCGACATGTACTGAGCTTAGCCCCATGCGCATGGCACCTTGCAGCGCTACTTGCACGACGCTCCGCCGTTCGTTGCCAAAAGCCATCAGCCGCCACGAGCGATGCCAGACACAACCCCCACCAACCGATGGTAATGGGCAATGTACTGAGCTTCTCCCCATAAGCATGGCACCTTGCGGCGCTGGTTGCATGACGCTTTGCCATTTCATTGCCAAAAGCCATCAGCTGCCACGAGCAATGTCGCCTCCCGATATTTCCCGCAACATCCAATGGAAATCGACACGTACTGAGCTTCGCCCCATGCAAATAGCACATCGTGGCGCTACTTGCATGACGCTCTTACTTTTGTTGCCAAAAGCCAATGTTTGCCACGAGCGGTGTCGCCACCAGGCGTACTACAAGCTCACATGATACTTGTCGGCGCAAACATCGGGGACGTAGCACGGACTAGCCGTGCATGCCCCCAATGCCCACGCCCCATGCCAGCATCCCCCATGCATGCCCGCCTCTGCCTGGTAGCAAGAACCTGAGGTGCCTTTCAACACCTCTACCCCCCTTATTTATATATGCTTAAAAAACCCAAGTTTCAGGAGTAGACATGTTTTGGCCAGAAATCATAATGGAGTTGTACAACACCAAATAGAAAAAACCAAGGTACAACTCAGCTAATATATTCATAAATGACTTTTAAACAGAGTAAAGATATTTTTTACAAAAAAAAAAATTGAAATATTGTTATTATAAAACGAAAAATACTTAATAAAATAGTAAAAAGAATAAAAATTATTATAAAAATAGGAAAAATAATGGAGAAAATTTCCAATACATCTAGTAATAATATAACACATAAAATATTAAATATTTTTATAAAAAAAGTAACATAAAAATTATTTAAAATTACAAAAAATGCATAAAAATTAATAAAAAATAGATAAAAAATGGGTAAAATACATAATATTATTATAAAAGCATATGGATGACCAACCACCATTAATCATGAGGAACTTCCATTGTCGCAACTTCCATAAATGATTCCGACTTCAAACCGTCGGCGCCAACCACCAAACGTCGACCAACCGTCGCCAGTCGCTACCGCTCGAACCACCGCAACTTTCCACCACCGCCACCAACGAGCACCAACATCGCTGTGCTTGACATGTTGCTAAGCATTGGCTAGCACTAGATGTGGTGATGTGGAGCAAGGTGGTGCGATAGGGCAGCTTGGTGCGACGTCGTGCCATGGCCACGCCCTGCCATGTCCACGCCCTGCCATGTCCGGCGACGTCTTGCGCTGTGCCATGGCCACTCCCTGCCATGTCCTATGGCGGCCTATGACATCTCATGGACACACCCTGCCATGTCCTGCGACGTCATGCGACGTGCTATGGCCATGTCCTGCCATTTCCTGCTACGTCCTGACACATCCTGAGTCGTGCCATGGCCATGTCCTGCGATGTCCTGACACATACTGAGCCGTGCCATGGCCACATCCTGTGATGTCCTGAACACGTCCTGAGTTGTGCCATGTCCATGTCTTGCGACGTCTTGACACGTTCCACGGCCATGTCCTGCAACGTCCTGACACGTCCTACCATGTCCTGCGACGTCCTGACATGTCCTAAGCCATGCCATGGCCATGTCCTACAATGTCCTGACACGTCCTGAGTCGTGCCATGGCCATGTCCTGACATGTCCGGACACGTCCTAAGTCATGCCATGGCCAAGTCATGCGACGTCCTGACACGTCCTAAGTCATGCCATAGCCATGTCCTGCGACGTCCTAACATGTCATGAGTCGTGCCATGGCCATGTCCTGACACGTCCTGAGTCGTGCCATGGCAATATGTCCTGTGACGTCCTGACATGTCCTAAGTCGTGCCATGGCCATGTCCTCGGACGTCTTGACACATCCTGAGTCGTGGTATGGCCTTGTCCTGACACGTTCTGAGTCGTGCCATGGCCATGTCCTGACACGTCCTGAGTCGTGCCATGGCCACGTCCTGACACGTGCCATGTCCATTTCCTGCGACGTCATGACACGTGCCATGGCCATGTCCTGTGACATCTTGATATGTGCAATGGCCACGCCCTGCCATGTCCTGCAATGTCTTGACATGTCCTGAGTCTTGCCATGGCCATGTCCTACAACATCCTGACACGTCTTGAGCCGTGCCATGGCCATGTCCTGCGACATCCTGACACGTCCTGCGCCATCTTGACTCATGCCAAGGCAATGTCCTGCCATGTTCTGCCTCGTCCTGCGACGTGCCTTGGCCACACCCTGCCATGTCCGACCTCGAGCCATTAACATATGCCTTGGTGACGCAAGCGACGCCTGATAAACCTTTATTTGCAACATTGAATTGGCACATCGCCCTTGGCATATGCCTAGGCGACCAAAGCGATGCCCCGATAAACCTCTACTTGCGACATTGCGGTGACACAAGCAAAGCTCCGATAAACCTCTACTTGCGACATTGTATTGGCGTAACGCCCTTAGCATAGGCCTCAGCGACACAAGTGATGCCCCAATAAACCTCTACTTGTGACATTGCGGCGACACAAGAAATGCCCCGATAAACCTCTACTTGTGACATGGTATTGGCACATCGCCCTCGGTATAGGACTCGGTGACACAAGCGACTACTCGATAAACCTCTACTTGCAATATTGTTTTGGCACATCTCCCTCTGTATAGGCCTCCGCAACGCATGCGACGCCCAGATAAACATGATATTGGAACATCGCCCTCGGCATAGGACTCAGCAACACAAGCGACGCCGCAATAAACCTCTACTTGCGACATTGTATTGGCACATCGCCCTCGGCATAGGCATCGACGATGCAAGTGACGCCCTGATAAACCTCTACTTGCGACATTGTATTGGCACATCGCCCTCAGTATAGGCCTCGGCGATGCAAGCGACGCCCCAATAAACCTCTACTTGTGAAATTTTATTGGCACATTGCCCTCGGCATAGGCCTCAGCGACGCAAGCGACGCTCCGATAAACCTCTACTTGCGAAATTATATTGGCACATCACCCTCGGCATAGGCCTCGGCGACGCAAGTGACCCCCCGTAACCTCTACTTGTGACCTGGTATTGGCACAACACCCTCGGCATAGGACTCGGCGACACAAGTGATGCCTCGATAAACCTTTACTTGCGATATTGTATTGGCACATCACCATTGACATAGGCCTCGGTGACGTAAGCGATGCCCCGATAAACCTCTACTTCCGATATTTGGTTTAGCCTTTCCCTAGACATGACTAAGTGTCAAGTCACGCTGGCTGCTCAATACACATATAGTATACGTTCCAAGGTATTGAGGACTTGTTCAATTTTCTAACACTTAGTATAATATAGCATCAAGGTAGGAGCAAACCTCTTTTCGGGAAAGCTAGAAATTGATTTGTTTGGAGGGGGAGGGACGAATCGGAATGACAAAGGGATGAATCTTAGTGGATCATGGTATCAAGGCCACTCTGTCACTTACAATACCTCATCGCATATTTAAGTCATCTGCAAAGGATTCTACCCACCACTTGATGGAAATTGTACTTCAAGGTGGCCACCGCGGCTCTTCCGCCGCGATGACTTAGCCAATGACACGTTCCCTTGGGGGCCAGAGGCCCCTACTACGGGTTGGCAAGCGGACGGCGGGCGCATGTATTGCTTTTAGCCTGGATTCTAACTTAGAGGCATTCAGTCATAATCCAGCACACGGTAGCTTCGTGCCACTTGCTTTTCAACCAAGTGCGATAACCAATTGTGCGAATTAACGGTTCCTCTCGTACTAGGTTGAATTACTTTTGCGACACTGTTATCAACAGGGTAAAACTAACGTGTCTCACGACGGTCTAAACCCAGCTCACATTCCCTATTGGTGGGCAAATAATCCAACACTTGGTGAATTCTGCTTCACAATGATAGGAAGAGCCGACATCGAAGGATCAAAAAGCAACATTGTTGTGAACGTTTGGCTGCCACAAGCCAGTTATCCCTGTGATAACTTTTCTGACACCTCTAGCTTTGAATTTTGAAGGTCTACAGGATCGTTAGGCCACACTTTTATGGTTCATATTAGTACTAGAAATCATAATCGAACGAGCTTTTACCCTTATGTTCCACACTAGATTTCTGTTCTCGTTGAGCTCATTTTAGGACACCTACGTTACCTTTAATAGATGTGTCTCCCCAGCCAAACTCCCCACCTGATAATATCTTTCGCTCGGATCGGCCTGCAAGCAAGACTTGGGTCAAAAAAGAGGGGCAATGCCCCGCTTCCAATTCACGAAATAAGTAAAATAACGTTAAAAATAGTGGTATTTCACTTTAGCCTTTCGGCTCCCACTTATACTACACCTCTCAAGTCATTTCACAAAGTCGGACTAGAGTCAAGCTCAACAGGGTCTTCTTTCCCCGCTGATTCTGCCAAGC
>MU712302.1:243893-253893 GCA_026770625.1 Nicotiana glauca
AACGTTAAAAGTAGTGGTATTTCACTTTCGCCTTTCGGCTCCCACTTATACTACACCTCTCAAGTCATTTCACAAAGTCGGACTAGAGTCAAGCTCAACAGGGTCTTCTTTCCCCGCTGATTCTGCCAAGCATGATCCCTTGGTTATGGTTTCTCTTGATAGTAGACAGGGATAGTGGGAATCTCATTAATCCATTCATGCGCGTCACTAATTAGATGACGAGGCATTTGGCTACCTTAACAGAGTCATAGTTAATCCCGCCGTTTACCCACGCTTGGTTGAATTTCTTCAATTTGACATTCAGATCACTGGGTAGAAATCACATTGCATAAACATCCACAGGGACCATCGCAATGCTTTGTTTTAATTAAACAGTCAGTTTCCCTTTGTCTGTACCAGTTCTGAATTGGCTGTCCGACGCCTAAGGAAGGCCCCTAATGGAACAGCTCACAGTCCGTCCTCCGACCGGCACGTGGCAACCCGCTCTCGCTGCGGGAGTAGCTCGAGCAGTTCGCCGATAGCCGACGGGTTAGGGACAAGGACCCCCGTGCCCGGCCCTCTGAGCCAATCTTTTTCCCGAAGTTACGGATCTATTTTTCCGACTTCCCTTGCCGACATTGTTCTATTGACCAGAAGTTGTTCACCTTTGAGACCTAATGCGGTTATGAGTACGACCAGGCATGGAAGACACTCGGTCCTCCGAAGTATTAAGTGTCACCCCAGGCGTACCGGACACCACGCGACGTGTGGTGCTATTCCAACTACTGCACCCTACCTCTAACTGAGTCATTTCCAGGGTGAGCGGGCTGTTAAATAGAAAAGATAACTCTTCCCGAGGCCCCCGCCGACATCTTCGGACTTTATAACATTGCTGTCAACCCCTATGTCCCAGTTCAGGAATTTTAACTCGATTCCTTTTTGGACTACGCACGAAACGCGCTATCAGTCAAGGTTCCCCCGACCCTTAGGATCAACTAACCCATGTGTAAGTACCGTTCACATGGAACATTTCCCCTCTTAGGCCTTCAAAGTTCTCATTTGAATATTTGCTATTACTACCAATATCTGCACCGACGGCCGCTCCACCCAGGATCATGCCCAAGACTTTACAGCGACCGTCGCGCCCTCCTACTCATCGGGGCCAGGCACTTGCCCCGAGGGTCGGGTGTAGGTCACGCACTTAAGCGCCATCCATTTTTGGGGCTAGTTGATTAGGCAAATGAGTTGTTACACACTCCTTAGAGGATTTCAACTTCCATGACCACCGTCCTACTGTCTTAATGGACCAACACCCTTTGTGGGATCTAGGTTAGCGCGGAATTTGGCACCGTAACCCAGCTTCCAGTTTGTCCTGCATCGCCAGTTATGCTTACCAAAAATGGCCCACTTGGTGCTCTTGATTCGTGGCGCGGCTCAACAAAGTAGTCGCGTCATCCTACCTATTTAAAGTTTGAGAATAGATCAAGGGCATGGCGCCCCCGATGCCTCTAATCATTGGCTTTACCTGATAGAACTCACACGCGAGCTCCAGCTATCCTAAGGGAAACTTCGAAGGGAACCAGCAACTAGACGATTCGATTATTCTTTCTCCCCTATACCCAAGTCAGAAGAATGATTTGCACGTATGTATCGCCATGGGCCTCTACCAGAGTTCCCTCTAGCTTTTCCCTGCTCAGGCATAGTTCACCATCTTTCAAGTCTCAATAGGTATGCTCACACTCGAACCCTTA
Organism: Nicotiana glauca; assembly: GCA_026770625.1. Lineage (NCBI taxonomy): Eukaryota > Viridiplantae > Streptophyta > Magnoliopsida > Solanales > Solanaceae > Nicotiana > Nicotiana glauca. Next base: position 245,624 of record MU712302.1, read on the forward strand.
ATAGAAGATCAAAGTTGGACGGCGGTGCACCCCTCAGGGGGATCCCAACAATCAGCTTCCTTACGCCTTACGGGTTTACTTGCCTGTTGACTCTCACACATGTCAGACTCATTGGTCCGTGTTTCAAGATGGGTCGAATGGGGAGCCCGCCGACTAGCATCCTGAGTGTGTAGATGCTAAAGCATGCAAGAGACGTGTGCTATTTACCAAAATCTAGGAGATAGTGTTCCACGGGTGTATCAAAAGTTTGGGTTTTGGCTGCCCCCCCCCCAATCCACGTTGGTCCACGCCCTATGTCGATCGGCGGACCAGATCAACACTGTTCCACATCTGACCAGGGCGCATCGCCGGCCCCCATCCACTTCCCTTCAGATAATTTCAAGCACTCTTTTACTCTCTTTTCAAAATCCTTTTCATCTTTCCCTCGCGGTACTTGTTCGCTATCGGTCTCTCGCCCGTATTTAGACTTGGACGGAATTCACCGCCCGATTTGGGCTGCATTCCCAAACAACCTGACTCATAGACAGCGCCTCATGGTGCGACGAGGTCCGAGCACAACGGGGCTCTCCCCCTCTCTGGCGCCCCCTTCTAGGGGACTTGGGCCCGATCCGCTGCTAAGGACGCTTCTCCATACTACAATTCGGACAGGGAGCCGCCCGATTCTAAGGCTGGGTTGTTCCCGGTTCGCTCGTCGTTACGAGGGGAATCCTTGTAAGTTTCTTTTCCACCACTTAATTATATGCTTAAACTCAGCAGGTAATCCCACCTGAACTGGGGTCACGTCGGAACGCCTAAGCGCAATAAGGGTTGGGGAGCCCAAACATGCGATGGGTTGGAGCCGCGACATTAACATTACGAGAGTTGAGTTTCAACCACCACTTGCCATGAAGTTCCTTACCATGGACTCGCATTTAGGCAACCGCGCGCTCTGGGCGCACGGGAGGCAAATATCCGTCCTACGACACCATCGTGACCATGAGACTGGGCGGAATGTACGGGGGCGACGCGATGTGTGACGCCCATGCAGACATGCCCTCAGCCTAATGTCTTCGAGCGCAACTTGCGTTCAAACGCTCGATGGTTCACGGTATTCTGCAATTCACACCAAGTATCACATTTTTCTATGTTCTTCATCGATGCGAGAGTCGATATATGTGTTGCCGAGAGTCATTTGTGATTCAAAAAAGCACAAGTCCACCCGCGCGCACCGTGAATGGGGCGGGAATGGAAGGCTTTCAATTTAGTATTCCTTGGTGCTTTCCACACTGGGGTTCATGAGGAAGCCACGCGGACAGAGGCCGAAGCACCCCGGTCGCGCTGCCCCCCGTTGTTTAAACAAGTTCGCGGGTCATTCTGCTTTGCAGGTTTTGACAATCACCCTTCCGCAGGTTTACCTACGGAAACCTTATTACGACTTCTCCTTCCTCTAAATGATAAGGTTCAAAGGACTTTTTGCAATGTTCCGGGCAGCGAACCACCCACATCGCCGCGATCCAAACATTTTACCAGATCATTCAATCTGTAGGAGTGACGGGCGGTGTGTAAAAGGGTAGGGAAGTAGTCAATGTGGGCTGATGACTCGCGCTTACTAGGAATTCCTCTTTGAAGACCAACAATTGCAATGATCTATCCCCATTACGATGAAATTTCAAAGATTACCCAGGCATGTCGGCCAAGGCTATTAACTCGTTGAATACATCAGTGTAGCGTGCGTGCGGCCCAGAACATCTAAGGGCATCACAAACCTGTTATTCCCTCAAACTTCCACGGCCTAAAAGGCCGTAGTCCCTCTAAAAAGCTGGCCGCAAAGGGATACCTCCGCATATCTAGTTAGCAGGCTGAGGTCTCATTCGTTAACGGAATTAACCAGACAAATCGCTCCACCAACTAAGAACGGCCATGCACCACCACCCATAGAATCAAGAAAGACCTCTCAGACGGTCAATCCTTACTATGTCTGGACCTTGTAAGTTTCCCCGTGTTTAGTCAAATTAAGCTACAGGCTCCACTCCTGGTGGTGCATTTCCATCAATTCCTTTAAGTTTCAGTCGGGCGACCATATTCCCCCTGGAACCCAAAAACGTTGATTTCTCATAAAGTGTCGACGGAATCCTAAAAGCAACTTCTGCCGATCCCTGGTCGGCAGCGTTTATGGTTGAGGCTAGGATGGTATCTGATCGTCTTCAAGCCCCCAACTTTCATTCTTGATTAATGAAAACATCCTAGGCAAATGCTTTCACAGTTGTTCATCTTTTATAAATCCAAGAATTTCACTTCTGACTATGAAAAATGAATGCCCCCGACTCTCCCTATTAATCATTACTCTGATCCCGATGGCCAACGTAATAGGACCAAAATCCAATAATGTTATCCTATGATAATGTATACAGAGCATAGGCTTGCTTTGAGCACTCTAATTTCTTCAAAGTAACAGCGCTGGAGGCACGACCCACCAATTAAGGCCAGGAGTGCATCACCGGTAGAAGGGACGAGACAACCGGTGCACACCTAAGGCGGACCGACCTGCGCATCCCAAAGTCCAACTATAAGTTTTTTAACTACAACAACATAAATATATACTAGTGGAATTACCGCGGATGCTGGCACCAGACTTGCCCCCAATGGATCCTCGTTAAGGGATTTAGATTGTACTCATTCCAATTACCAGACTCATAGAGCCCGGTATTGTTATTTATTGTCACTACCTCCCCGTGTTAGAAATGGGTAATTTGCGCGCCTACTGCCATCCTTGGATATGGTAGTCGTTTCTCAGGCTCCCTCTCCGGAATCGAACCCTAATTCTCCATCAAACGTCACCATCATGGTAGGTGTCATGGGGGCAATTTTGGTTATCCCAAAGTCACACCCGCGCGGCAGTCAAGTCCCGCACTTGACTCAGCCTTCCTTGACACTTAGCCAAATTTCAGCAAGTTTGGCCTTGACGAATTTTTTGGCAGCAAATTAGAAATTAATCAAGAACACAAAGCCAATACGAGAAAATTCCCAACCTTTATATGAACACAATCCCCTCACAGTCCATTTTTGACAAAGAACACAAGTCGTTCTTGATCAACACTAAGACCTGCCCAAGCCTAGCCTTAGTCCCCTTTGAAACACTTTGATACCCTCAGGTTTCACTCTTGTTTCCCACTTATAATTTGACACGAAATTACCACATTAATCTGACTAAGTCCCAAAGGCCCTTTTTATAAAACATGCCCTTAGACTCAACACAATGACACTTGTCATCTACAGCTTTTGCCACTTTTCGGGCTAAGTCTAAATCGGATCCTAATATGTAGTTTACATCCCCAACTACTTAGCACATGATATACACGAAATGGATATTGGATACAAGCATAATCAGTCATGGGACAAAGAGGTTATGACAAGGTAACCGCTAAAACTGCTTAACATGTGCATTGCATGTGCCATCTTCACTTGGCCAGCTGAATTTCACCAAAGGCTTGCTTTATGCCAAGCCTTAGCTCAATTTGACATTTCTCCATGCCAATGTCTTTCCCGCAACTCGCTTCCATGATTATGTCGCACACGCCTGACGCCGCTGCTACCCGCGTACTGCCTTGGCCTAGTTTCTACCTTGCCCATGTCAACCTTCATTTTCCTTGTGTCATTGCTTGTATTTTCCTTCATATAGAATTGGCTTAGCTATTGAAAACCCTTGCCATCATCTAGCATTCCCTCTTTGCCTTAGCTTAGCCCGTACTTAGCTGCCACAACCCAAAGTGCCATGCCACTGACTTTGGCGCATATGTCGTGCCATGCCGACCGAACATTGACGACGTAGCTTTGTCAAGCCTTTACCAAGCGCGCCTTTCCTATCCCAAGTCCTTGTCCAATACTTTCCCACAACAGCCCTAAATGACAATGTCTTGCCTGTCATCCGCATGATCGTTTCGCCCGCACATAGGCCAATGACAAGGCCATCACGCCCAAATCCTTGCCACAGCCGTTCCACGCCCGATGGCTAAGAGTTAGGGTCTAACAGTAGGTTACACGGGGGAATTTTTGGTCAGCCAAAAGTCACACCCGTGCGGCAGTCAAGTCCCGCACTTGACTCAACCTTCCTTGACACTTAGCCAAATTTCAGCAAGTTTGGCCTTGACGAATTTTTAGGCAGCAAATCAGAATTTAAGTAAGAACACAAAGCCAATATGGGAAAATTCCCAACCTTTGTATTAATTTCGAAAATATACAAAGGACACTCACTTTGCTATGAACACAATCCGCTCACAGCACACTTTTGACAAAGAACACAGGTCGTTCTTGGCCAACACTAAGACCTGCCCAAGCCTAACCTTAGTCCCCTTTGAAACAATTTGAAACCCTCACATTTCACTCTTGTTTCCACTTATAATTTCACACGAAATTACCACATTAATCTGACTAAGTCACAAAGGCCTTATTTATAAAACATAGGCAGCCCTTAGACTTGACAGCACAATGACACTTGTCATCTATAGCTTTTGCCACTTGTCGGGCTATGTCTTAATCTGATCCTAAAATTTAGTTGACATCCCCCTCTACTTAGGATATGATACATGAAATGGATAATGGATACGAGCATAATCAGTCATGGGACAAAGAGGTTATGACAAGGTAACCGCCAAAACTGCTTTTCATGTGCATTGCATGTGCCATCTTCACTTGGCCAGTTGAATTTCGCCCAAGGCTTGCTTTGTGTCAAGTCTTACGATGTCTTGTGCGCAACCCGATGCCATGATTTTGCCGCACACGCACGATGTCGCTGCCGCTCGCGCACTCCTTGGCCTAGTTTCTGCCTTGCCCATGTCAACCTTCATTTCCCTCGTGCCATGGCACGGCATGATTGCCAAAGTCAGTGGCACGAGGGAAATGAAGGATGACATGGGCAAGGTAGAAACCAGGCCAAGGCAGTGCGCGGGCGGCAGCGGCATCGGGCGTGTGCGGCAAAATTATAGCAGCGGGTTGCGGGCAAGACATTGGTGTGGAGCAATGTCAAATTGATCTAAGCCTTGGCACAAAGCAAGCCTTGGGTGAAATTCAGCTAGCCAAGTGAAGATGGCAAATGCAATGCACATGAAAAGCAGCTTTGGTGGTTACCTTGTCATAACCTCTTTGTCCCATGACTGATTATGCTTGTACCCATTATCCATTTCGTGTATATCATGGCCTAAGTAGTTGGGGATGTCAGATAAATGTTAGGATCAGATTTAGCCTTAGCCCGACAAGTGGAAAAAGCTGTAGACAACAAGTGTCATTGTGCTGTCAAGTCTAAGGGCTGCCTATGTTCTATAAAATAGGGCCTTTGGGACTTAGTCAGAGGTATGTGGGTAATTTCGTGTGAAATTATAAGTGGGAAACAAGAGTGAAATGTGAGGGTTTCAAAGTGTTTCAAAGGGGACTAAGCCTAGGCTTGGGCAGGTCTTAGTGTTGGCCAAGAACGACTTGTGTTCTTTGTCAAAAGTGGGTTGTGAGCGGATTGTGTTCATAGAAAAGTGAGGGTCCTTTGTATGTTTTCGAAATTAATACAAGGGTTGGTAATTTTCTCGTATTGGCTTTGTGTTCTTACTTGAATTCTGATTTGTTGCCTAAAAATTCGTCAAGGCCTAACTTGTTGAAATTTGGCTAAGTGTTAAGGAAGGCTAAGTCAAGTGTGGAACTTGACTGCCGCACGGGTGTGACTTTGGGATGACCAAAAATGCCCCCGTGACGCCTACTATGTGGTGACGGATGATGAAGAATTAGGGTTTGATTATGGAGAGGGAGCCTGAGAACCAGGTACCACATCCAAGGAAGGCAGCATGCGCGAAAATTACATAATCTTGATACGGGGAGGTAATGACAATAAATAATAATACCGGGCTCTATGAGTCTGGTAGTTGGAATGAGTACAATCTAAATCCCTTAACGAGGATCCATTAAAGGGCAAGGCTGGTGATATCAGCCTTGGTAATTCCATCTCCAATAACGTATATTTAAGTTGTTGCAGTTAAAATGCTCATAGATGGATTTTGGGATGGGCCGGCCGGTCCACCTTAGGTGTGCACCGATCATCTCGTCCCTTATACCGGCGATACGCTCCTGGCCTTAATTGGATGGTTTATGCCTCTAGCGCTATTATTTTAAAGAAATTAGAGTGCTCAAAGCAAGCCTACATTTTGTAAACATTAGCATGGGATAACATTGTAGGATTTTGGTCCTATTACGTTGGCCTTCGGGATCGGAGTAATGATTAACAGGGATAATCGGGGGCATTCATATTTCATAGTCAGAGGTGAAAATCTTGGATTTATGAAAGACGAACATCTGTGAAAGAATTATCCAAGGATGTTTCATTAATCAAGAACGAAAGTTGGGGGCTCGAAGATGATCAGATACCGTCCTAGTCTTAACCATAAACGATGTCGACCAGGGATCGACAGATGTTGTTTTTAGGACTCTGTCGGCACCTTATGAGAAATAAAAAAATTTCACTTCCTGGGGGAGTATGGTCGCAAGGCTGAAACTTAAAGGAATTAATGAAAGGGCACCACCATGAGTAGAGCCTACGGCTTAATTAGACTCATCACAGGGAAATTTACCAGGTCCAGACATAGAAAGGATTGACAGACTGAGAGCTCTTTCTTGATTCTATGGCTGATGGTGCATGGCCGTTCTTAGTTGGTGGAGCGATTTATCTGGTTCATTCTGTTAACGAACGAGACATCAGCCTGCTAACTAGCTATGTGGAGGTATCCTTTTGTGGCCAGCTTCTTAGAAGGACTACGGCCTTTTAGGCCGCGGAAGTTTGAGAAGGCAGAATGTGCAAATCCTCTCTACTGCCATTGCAGCGGTAGATGCTTTAGCGGAATTGAACATAGGTGATGACCCTGCTGAAAATTTGCATTCAAAGTCCGACGGAAGGAAAGACAAGTCAGGGGAATGGAAGAAAAGCGGGAAAGGCCAAGCTGGTGAAAATGAGGAACTTGTCAAGAATGTAAGACAGGAAACTCACAATGGCAAGGAAAGGAGCAGCAAATTCAAAGGCTGCTTTACTAGTGGTGGACCGCACTTGAAGAAGGCCTGTCCGGTACAGGCTAGAGTGAATGCAATGCTAGCTGCGGAGAAACAGGAACAAGTGGCGGAGGCAAATGCTATAGTGGCAGATGTGAATGGAGGACCTGGGGCGTTGTTTGTAAACAACCCCTTGGGGTTGATTAATTGAGTTGGCTCGATGAGGATGTTGATTTCAAAGGGTGTGGGTGATTTTATAGACCCTAACTCTTTGTCATCGGGCATGGCATGGCTGTGGCAAGGATTTGGGTATGATGGCCTTGTTATTGGCCTATGTGTGCATAAAACGATCATGCGGACGAGGGACAAGACATTGTCTTTGAGGGCTGTTATGGGAAAGTATTGGCCAAGTCCTTGGGACAGTCAAGGCGTGCTTGGAAAAGGCTTAACAAAGTTGTATGGGCAATGTTAGGGCGGCATGGCACGACATGCGTGCCAAAAATCAGTGGCATGGCACTTTGGGTTGTGGCAGCTAAGTGCGGGCTAAGCTAAGGCAAAGCGAAAATGCGGGAATACGGGACAATGTCAAAGTCTTTCAATAGCTAAGGCAAGGCTATGTGAAGGAAAATGCAAGCAATGGCACGAGGGAAATGAAGGTTGACATGGGCAAGGCAGAAACTAGGCCAAGGCGGTGTGCGGGCGGCAGCGGCATCGGGCGTGTGCGGCAAAATTATGGCAGCGGGTTATGTGCCAGAGATTGGTGTGGAGCAATGTCAAATTGAGCTAAAGCTTGGCACAAAGCAAGCCTTGGGCGAAATTCAGCTGGCCAAGTGAAGTTTGCACGTGCATTGCACATGAAAAGCAGTTTTGGTGGTTACCTTGTCATAACCTCTTTGTCCCATGATCTGATTATGCTTGTATCATTATCCATTTCATGTATATTGTGTCCTAAGTAGTTGGGGATGTCAACTACATATTAGGAACAAATTTAAACTTAGCCCGACAAGTGGCAAAAGCTGTAGACGACAAGTGTCATTGTGCTGTTAAGTCTAAGGGCTGCCTATGTTCTATAAATAGGGAATTTGTGACTTAGGCAGAGAAGTGTGTGCAATTTCGTGCAAAGTATCAGTGGGAAACAAGAGAGAAACGTTATCGTTTTGAAGTGTTTCAAAAAGGGGTTAAGGCTGGGCATTGAACAGGTCTTAGTGTTGGCCAAGAACGACTTGTGTTCTTAGTCAAAAGTGGGCTATGAGAGGACTCTGTTCATTGCAAAG
>MU712302.1:258893-301393 GCA_026770625.1 Nicotiana glauca
TGTGGCCTAACGATCCTTTAGACCTTTGGAATTCGAAGCCAGAGGTGTTAGAAAAGTTACCACGGAGATACCTGGCTTGTGGTAGCCAAGAGTTCATAGAGACGTTGCTTTTTGATCATTCGATGTCAGCTCTTCCTATCATTGTGAAGTAGAATTCACCAAGTGTTGGATTGTTCACCACCAATAGGGAACATGAGCTTGGTTTAGACCGTCGTGAGACAGGTTAGTTTTACCCTACTGATGACAGTGTCGCAATAGTAATTCAACCTAGTACGAGAGGAACCGTTGATTCACACAATTGGTCATCGCGCTTGGTTGAAAAGTCAGTGGTGCGAAGATACTGTGCACTGGATTATGACTGAACACCTCTAAGTTAGAATCCGAGCTAGAAGCAAGCATGTGCCCGCCGTCCGCTTGCCGACCCGCAGTATGGGCCTCTGGTCCCCAAGGGCTCATGTCGTTAACTAAGTCATCGCGGCGGAAGAGCCACGATGGCCGCCTTGAAGTAGAATTTCCATCGAGCGGCGGGTATAATCCTTTGTGGATGACTTAAATACGCGATGGGGTATTATTAGTGGCAGAGTGGCTTTGCTTCCATGATCCACTGGTATTCAGCCCTTTATCACTCTGATTCGTCCCTCCCCCTCCAAACAAATCAATTTCTAACTTTGCCGAAAAGAGGTTTACTCCTCCCTTGATGCTATATTATACTAAGTGTAAGAAAATCGAACAAGTCCTCAAGACCTTGGAACGTATACTATTTGTGTATTGAGCGGGCAGCGTGACTTGACACTTTGTCATGTCGAGAGAAATGCTAACCAAATGTTCAAGTAAAGGTTTATCGTGGCGTCGCTTGCGTTGCCGAGGCCTATGTCAATGGCGATGTGCCAATAAAATATCGCAAGTAGAGGTTTATCAGGGCATCGCTTATGTCGCCGAGTACTATGCCGAGGACAATGTGCCAATACCATATCACAAGTAGAGGTTTTATGGGGGGGTCGCTTGCGTCACCAAGGCCTATGCCAAGGGCGATGTCCCAATACAATGTCGCAAGTAGAGTTTTATTGACACGTCGCTTACTGAGGGTGATGCGCCAATATAATGTCGCAAGTAGAGGTTTATCGATGCGTCGCTTGCATTGCCGAGGCCTCTGCCGAGGGCGATGTGCCAATACAATGTTGCAAGTAGAGGTTTATCGGGGCGTCGCTTGCATTGTCGAGGCCTATGCTAAGGGTGATGTGCCAATACAATGTCGCAAGTAGAGGTTTATCAGGGCGTTCCTTGTGTCGCCGAGTCCTATACCGAGGGCGATATGCCAGTACCATGTCACAAGTATAGGTTTATCGGGGCATCGCTTGCATCGCCGAGGCCTTTGCCGAGGGCGATATGCCAATACAATGTCTCAAGTAAAGGTTTATCGGGGCGTCGCTTGTGTTGTCGAGTCGTATGCCGAGGGCGATGTGCCAATACCATGTCACAAGTAGAGGTTTATCGAGGCATCGCCTATGTTAACGAGGCCTACGCCAAGGTAATTATGCTAATACAATGTCCCAAGTAAAGGTTTATCGGGGTGTCGCTTGTGTCGCCACAATGTTGCAAGTAGAGGTTTATAGGGGCGTCGCTTCTGTCGCCTAGGCCTATGCCAAGTGCGATGTGCCGATACAATGTAACAAATAGAGGTTTATTGGGCATCGCTTGTGTCGCCGAGGCATATGTCAATGGCCCGAGGTCAGACATGGTGGGGCGTGGACATGGCATGGTGCAGGACACGGCAGGACATGGCAGAACATTGCCATGGAATGAGTCAGGACGGTGCAGGACGTGTCACAACGTTGCAAGACATGGCCATGGAACGTGGCAGGACATCGCAGGACATGGCCATGGCATGGCTCAGGACGTGTTAGGACGTCATAGGAAATTGCCATGGCATGACTCAGGACATGTCAGGACATCGCAGGACATCGCAGGACATCGCAGGGCGTGGCCATAGCACGTGTCAGGACGTCGCAGGACATGGCAGTGGCACGTGTCAGGACGTTGCAGGACATGGCCAAGGCACGTGTCAGGACATCGCAGGACGTGGCCATGGCATGGCTCAGGACATCGCAGGACATGGCCATGGCATGACTCAGGATGTGTTAGGACGTCGGAGGACATGGCCATGGCATAGCTCAAGACTTGTCAGGACGTCGCAGGACATGGCCATGGCACGACTCAAAACATGTCAGGACGTCGCAGGACATGGCCATGGCACGACTCAGGACGTGTCAGGACATGGCCATGGCACGACTAAGGACGTGTCTGGACGTTGCAGGACATGTCCATGGAACGGATCAAGACATTTCAGTACATTGCAGTACATGGCCATGGCATGACTCAGGACGTGTCAAGACGTGTCAGGACATGGCCATGGCACAACTCAGGACGTGTCAGGACATCGCAAGACATGGCCATGGCATAGCTCCGGACATGTCAGGACGCCGCAGGACGTGTCTGGACGTCGCAGGACATGGCCATGGCACGTATTAGGACGTCCAGGACATGGCCATGGCAGGGCTCAAGACGCGTCAGGACATCACAGGATGTGGTCATGGCATGACTCTGGACTTGTTAGGACATCGCAGGACATGGTCATGGCACGACTCAGGACGTGTGAGGACACCGCAGGACATGGCCATGGCACGTCGTAGGACATGGCCATTTCACGTCGCATGACATTGTAGGACATGGCAGGGCATGGCCATGGGACGTCACAGGCCATCGTAGGACATGGCAGGGTGATACAACTAGGTCGGGAATCCAAACTAGAGTAAGAATTTGAGAAATAAATGCGGAAGCAATAACAACAAGGAATTGAACAACTAGAATTAAAGATATGAAAATAAAGGATATGGGAAAGATTCAAGGAAAGAATTCCAAGAACTTCCAAGAACGCAAGTTCTATCGTCTTGACAAGATCAAAGTAACAACGTCTTGATTTATGGAACAAATCAAACGCCTTTACTTAAAAAGAAAACCAAAACAATATATTCGGATCTTGACCGCTTTACGAGTAACTTGAGACAACAATTAATAACTAGTACTAATCGCCTTCTAAGAATACTACAAAGAAATCAAAGATATCATAAAAGAGAAGTAATCTTACTACCTTGAACTATGAACTAGTAAAGGTTGAAAGATAAATCTCAAAGCACAAGTAACAAAGGTTCAAAAGAACTCTCAAAGTATGATATACTTAATTAAATTATGTAGTGTCTTATGAATCAGAAGAACTCCCTATTTATAAGAGTATTAAAGAATAAAAAATCCTTTTAAAACTAGGTGGGGTGGTTTTTATGGCAAACCAAATCATTAAAATTAGTTAGGGTGGTTGCTAAAGAGTAAAGTCATTAAAATTAGGTGGGGCGCGGCCAACACCCTTTTGGGAAAATTTGGGCCTTAAAACAACTTGTTTAGGTCATTCGTTTGGATTCCAATTGGGCTCCGTTTGTAACACCTCCTTTTTTGGACCTCTTTTAAGCTCATTTTGAGCCCATTTGGTGTACTTCAAGGGCTGATTTGGGTGACCCAATCTTCCTCCTCTTGGACTTTAATTTGAGCTACCAAATAATTGTAAAACTTAGACAATTCTTTTCCTTTGGGCTTGAGCACTTCCTCCATAGTTAGAAACTTCTTTATTTGCCATTGAAGTCCAGCAACCTTAGTCTGCAATTCTTTCGCTTGAGATCTTGTAAATGGCCTTCTTGGAGCTTCCAAAACTCTATCCTTATCAATGATGCTATCATTCCCCTCTTCTTGAATCGAATTCGTCCTCGAATTCGATCCTACGTCAAACAAAGACAAGTCAGCAACATTGAATGTAGCACTTACTTGAAACTCACCAGGAAGGTCCAGCTTGTAAGCATTGTCTCCAATCCTTTCAAGGACTTGAAAGGGGCCATCTCCTCTAGGATGCAACTTTGACTTTCTTTTGGAAGGAAATCTATCCTTTCTAAAATGAACCCAAACTAAATCTCCAGGTTTAAAAATAACTTGTTTTCGACCCTTATTCTTTCTCATGGTGGTTTGCTCATTTTTCTTCTCAATTGCAAGCCTTGTTTGCTCATGAATTTTTTTCATCATCTCAGCCTTTTTCCTACCATCAAGATTAGCAATATCATTAGTAGGTAATGGTAATAAATCAATTGGAGTAAAGGGATTAAAGCCATAAACAACCTCAAAAGGAGACATACCTGTAGAAGAATGGATTGTTCTATTGTAAGCTAATTCAATCATAGGTAAGTGATCTTCCCATGAAGTTAATTTACCTTTCAAAACACCCCTCAACATGTTTTCTAAGGTTCTATTAACAACTTCAGTTTGTCCATCAGTTTGTGGGTGACAAGAAGTGGAAAACAACAATTTAGTGCCTAACTTCCCCCAAAATACACGCCAGAAGTGACTCAAAAACTTAGCATCCCTATCACTAACAATAGTTCTAGGTATACCATGCAATTTGACAACTTCTTTTACAAAAAGATTAGCAACATGTGAGGCATCATTAGTCTTTAAACAAGGAATAAAACGAGCCATTTTGGAGAACCTATCTACCACAACAAATATACTATCCTTACCATACCTTGTTCTAGGCAAACCTAATACAAAATCCATAGAAATATCAATCCAAGGTGAAGTGGGAACAGGTAATGGCGTGTAAAGACCATGTGGTAACACTTTCGATTTAGCTTGCTTACATTCCAAACATTGTGTGCACATTCTTTCAACATCTTTTCTCATTCCAGGCCAAAAGAAATTTTCAGCAAGTATGTCTAATGTCTTTGGGACCCCAAAGTGTCCCATAAGCCCTCCACAATGTGCTTCCCTCACAAATACTTCACGTAAAGAGCAATTAGGGATACACAACTTATTTTCCTTAAAGAGAAACCCATCTTGTAGGTTAAACCTATCAAAAGGACCCAACTTACAATCTGCAAAAGTTTTGCCAAAATCAACATCATTAGCATAAAGTTCCTTGATTTGATCAAAACCCACCAATTTAGAAGTGAGGGTAGAAACTAAGACATACCTTCTTGAAAGTGCATCAGCAACAACATTATCTTTCCCTTGTTTGTAAGAAATTATATAAGGAAAAGTTTCAATGAATTCAACCCACTTAGCATGCCTTCTACTAAGCTTACCTTGACTCTTCAAGTATTTCAAGGATTCATGATCAGTTTTAATAACAAACTCTCTTGGCCACAAGTAATGTTACCATGTGGCTAAAGCCCTGACCAAAGCATAGAGCTCTTTGTCATAAGTGGAATAGTTCAATGTGGCTCCACTCAACTTCTCACTAAAGTAGGCAATAGGTTTAGAATATTGTATCAAAACAACACCTATTCCTTTGCCAGAAGCATCACATTCAATTTCAAAAGATTTAGAAAAATCAGGCAATTGTAACAACAAAGCAAAACATAACTTTTCTTTCAACATGAGAAAAGCATCATCTTGTTCTTTTCCCTTTTAAATATCTTATCCTTTTTAATAACTTCAGTTAAAGGAGAAGCAATGGTGCTAAAGTCTCTCACAAACCTCCTATAAAAACTAGCAAGTCCTTGAAAACTCCTAACTTCAGTTACACTCTTAAGTTTAGGCCATTCGTTAATTGCTTTGATTTTCTCTTCATCAACCTCAACTCCTTTAGAACTAACTACAAAACCCAAGAAAATCACACGATCCACATAAAAAGTACACTTTTTAAGATTAGCAAATAAAAATTGCTTTCTAAGAACTTCAAAAACTTGTTTTAGGTGTTCTACATGCTCTTCTAAAGTATTAGAAAAGACCAAGATATCATCGAAGTACACGACAACAAATTTTCCATGAAAATCCTTAAAACATGATTCATTAATCTTATGAAAGTGCTAGGTGCATTCGTCAAGCCGAAAGGCATAACTAACCACTCATAAAGCCCATATTTGGTCTTAAAAGCAGTTTTCCATTCATCTCCAGGATTCATTCGAATCTGATGGTAACCACATTTTAGATCAATTTTAGAAAAGATTTTGGATCCATGTAATTAATCCAACATGTCATCAAGACGAGGAATAGGGTGGCGATACTTTACCGTAATCTTGTTAATTGCTCTACAATCCACGCACATCCTACAAGTTCCATCCTTTTTGGGTACCAATAGGACGGGAACAGAGCAAGGGCTCATGCTCTCTCTCACAAAGCCTTTCTCAAGCAACTCCTCAACTTGCCTTTGAAGTTCTTTTGTCTCTTCTGGATTACTCCTATAGGCTGGCCTATTTGGGATTTGGGATCCAGGCACAAAATCAATTTGATGCTCAATGACACATAAAGGTGGCAATCCATTAGGAATATCTTATGGAAAGACATCTTCAAAATCCTGAAAAAGAGAAGAAATACTACTTGGCAAAGAAGAAGTTAGCAACTCAAAATTAATCAAAGTCTCTTTGTAAGTAAGTAGTATTATGGGCAGCCCCTCTTTTCTTGCATTTAAACACTCTTTGGCTTTTATATAGAAACTCTCCTTTTTTCTTTCCTTAGCCTCTTTCCTCTCACCAAGACTGTCTATTTTTTCATTCGAACCCTTTTTTATCTCTTCTCTCAAATTGCTACCCCCTCTCTCTTTCTCTCGGCCATCTCTTTTTTTTTCTAATTCTTGGCCTCCTTTCTTTTCTTCTTCCTCAAGCTCACTTTTTATCCCTCCCCTTGGTTTTCCCATTGTTTCCCTTAATCTTTTCTGATCCTCAAACACTTGAGAAGGAGAAAAAGGTGCAAGAGTAAATTTCCTGCCATTTAGTTCAAGAGAATATCTATTTTTTCTCCCATCATGAAAACATTCCTGTCATACTGCCAAGGACGACCCAGTAATATATGACAAGCTTGCATAGGTACTATGTCACAAAGAATATCATCCTCATATCTACCAACGTTAAATAAAATCATAGACTATTTGTTCACCTTTAGTTCACCACTATCATTTAACTATTGGAGTCTATAGGGAGTTGGGTGTTTTATGCATGCAAGTCCCAGTTTTTCCACAAAGTATGAACTAACCACATTAGCACAACTACCACTATCAATGATCATAGAGCAAGTTTTTCCCTTTATCCCACACCTAGTATGGAATATATTCTCTCTTTGTGCTTCACTATTGCTTCCTAAATTGATAGTCATAATCCTCCTAACTACCCCAACCATTCCATCATTACGTAGTTCTATGTCATCTTCATCACTCACATCTCCCTCTTCTTCTGCCTCACTTTTTTCACTCTCATATCCTCCATCTTCTTTTAGAATGATGTTTCTTCTACTTGGACATTCATGCATCATATGTCCCCTTCCTTTACATTTATGACATTGAATAGAACTAGAAGGTGTAAAAGGTTTAGTGTTAAAGGTTTTACCTCCCTCTTTGTTCTCCAATTTACCTTTTCCCTTGTCTTCTTGAGGTCTAGAAGAACTCTTCATCTCATGATTTGGCTATGGCTTCTTGGACATGGTGCTTGTCCTACCTTTCCACGAGCTAGATTGCTTTCTTTTATTTTGATTTTCTACCTTTATAGACAAATCAACTAACTTATCTATTGTTACATATTGTTGTAATTCTACTACATCAGCTATTTCCTTATTTAAATCATTTAAAAACCTAGCCATTGTAGCCTCTTATTCCTCCATACAATTATCTTGGATCATAGCCATATCCATAGCCTTAAAGTACTCATCCACAGACATCGGGAGGCGAAGCTCTGTACGTGTCGATTGCCATTGGATGTTGCGGGTAACATCGGGAGGCGACATCGCTCGTGGCGGCTGATGGCTTTTGGCAACAAAACAGCAAAGCATTGTGCAACTAGCGCCGCAAGGTGCCATGCGCATGGGGTGAAGCTCAGTACGTTGCCCATTGCCATCGATTGTTGGGAGTTGTGTCTGGAATCGCACGTGGCGGCTGATGGCTTTTGGAAACGAATGGCAAAGCATCATGCAAGTAGCGACGCAAGGTGTCGTGTGCACATGGCTAAGCTTCGTACATGTCGATTGCCATCGGTTCTTGCGGGCAACATCGAGAGGTGACATCGCTCGTGGTGGCTGATGGCTTTTGATAGCAAATGGTAGAGGGTCGTGCAAGTAGTGCCGCAAGGTGCCATGCGCCCAGGCTGAGCTCTGTACATGTCAATTGCCATCGGTTGCTGCGGGCAACATTGGGAGGTGACATCGCTCATGGCGGCTGATGGATTTTTTCAACGAGCGGTGCAGCATCGTGCAAGTAGAGCTGCAAGGTGCCATACGCATGGGGCTAAGCTCAATACATGTCGATTGCCATCGGTTGCTGCAAGCAACATCGGGAGGCGACTTCGCTTGTGGCGGCTGATGGATTTTGGCAATGAAACGGCGAAGCATCATGCAACTAGCGCCGTAAGGTGCCATGCGCATGGGGTAAAGCTCAGTACGTTGCCCATTGCCATCGGTTGTTGGGGTTATGTGTGGCATTGCTCGTGGCGGCTGATGGCTATTGGCAACGAACGGCAGAGCGTCGTGCAAGTCATGCCGCAAGGTGGTATGCGCATGGGGATAAGCTCAGTACATGTTTATTGCCATCTGTTGCTACGGGCAACATCGGGTGACGACATCGCTCGTGGCAGCTGATGACTTTTGGCAACAAAATGGCAAAGCGTCGTGCAACTGGTGTCGTAAGGTGCCATGCGCGCGGGGCGAAGCTCAGTACGTTGCCTATTGCCATCGGTTGTTGTGGTTTGTGTTCGTGCCTTTCACTTGTGGCGCCTTTTTCTTTTCTATGCTCCACCCCTTTTTTGGTGCTTTGCGGGACTTGTCTTGGCTTTTCAATGTTGGCATCATCAATAACACATGGCTGCGCATTGCGTGTAGGGGCTGTTGTTGGCATGGATCGGCAAGGCAAGTGTATGTGCGGCACATGAGTGGTGTTCAGCTTGTGTGGCTAGGTTGGATCCCTGCTTGAGAAGCGACGTCCTAGCCCGCATGCCATCTCAGTCATGGCACAAGCGCATATTAGGCTTGTTCGATGTTGGTTTTAAGCGTTGCATACCTACTGCCAAGGCATTATCAAGCACAATCGGTTGCCTTTCGCCCCTCGCGATCGACGTGCGGGGTGAACCAAAAGCTGCAGTTATGTCCTAGGTCATCCTCGCTTTGCCCTACGATGGCTTGGTCCACGACTAGTATGCTCGGACTCTCGGATTCGGTAAACGCAATGGGAATGGGGTCTTTATTGGCTCCTATCTACCCAAAGAATGCTCCTTATGAATGACTGTCGTGCTCGTCTTGGACTTGGTCATTCCTTTTGGGTCAGCCATACTCATGCGATGCTGGCATCAATGAGGAATGCTACCTGGTTGATCATGCCTGTAGTCATTTGCTTGTCTCAAAGATTAATCTATGCATGTGTAAGTATGAACAAATTCAGACTCTGAAACTGCGAATGGCTCATTAAATCAGTTGTACTTTGTTTGATGGTATCTACTACTTGGATAACCGTAGTAATTCTAGAGCTAATACGTGCAACAAACCCCGACTTTTGGAAGGGATGCATTTATTCGATAAAAGGTCGACGCAGGCTCTGCCCGATTCTGCGATGATTCATGACAACTCGACGGATCGCACGGCCATCGTGCTGGCAACGCATCATTCAAATTTCTACCCTATCAACTTTCGATGGTAGGATAGTGGCCTACTATTAGACCCTTGACAAAGCTGATCGGCAAGCAGCACGGTAGTGGCAAGGATTTTGGCATGATGTCCTTGCCATTGGCCTATGTGCGGGGAAAATCAACATACAAGCAATGCGGGTATTGACGATGGCAACAAACTGTTGCAAGGGCAAGTGTGACGGACTAAGCTTCTATTTGAGGGATAAGGTGTGACGGACTACACCAAAACAAGAGTGGGTTGTGTGCAAGCAAAGGCCAAGACCTTGACGGAACTAGGCGGGCTAGATGGGAGCTTGACAAGGCAAAATGGGAAAGACCTCAGTGCAAAAATAGGGCAGCTTAGTGCCAAGGCAGTGGCATTTGCAATGTGATGTTTCCATGACTTAGGTGAGTGGGCTGGCACCTAAGTTACTTGTGGGCAAATGACTTGGCAAAGGGAAGGGCATCAAGGCTTGGTGACTTGATGCTAAAAACAGATTGACATGGGCAAAAGGCAGACTTGATCAAGTAGGGGTGACTTGACAAGGACAAGCAACAGTGGCAGCGGGTGGGCGCGCGGAAAAGTCATGGGCGACAAGCTGTGGCTATGGAATTGAGGCGGAGCAGTGTCAAAAGCCAAGGCTGGGCGCAATGCCAGCCTTGGGCGTGTAGTAGCTGGCCAAGAAACGCGCACATGCAGTGCACATGGAGTGGTTTCAAGTGTGATATGCACATGCCATGCAGTTGGGCGGTTACAACTGCCCTTGTCCAAGAGTTGCTGATTATATGATAAGTCTTTGCACGTTATTTAGGAATTTTCTAGGCATGACATGCACGTTTTGATAATGGGGATCATGCCCTATCAGTTGGGGAATATCAACTAAACATCGGAAATTGTTTTAGGCTGACTACACTATATAAATGTGTGTTAGCAGCCATAAAAACGGGGCTAATACCTAGGGAGCGAAATAGTCTAATATGTAGGCATAGGGTTGTCTATATTAAGGCTTGAGCATGGCAAATTATGTGCCATTGCCTTACCAAATGAGCGGGCAGCACGAGTGGCCTTAAGCGGGGGCTTTTATAAGGCAGATTCGTGCAAGTGTCGGCTATTTTTGTGAGTTGGCGTCTGCCAAGGGTGGAAGCACCTTGCCAAACTCGAGAATTTCCTTTGTAATTGTTTTATTATAAAAGGTTGGGAAAGTGTTGCCATAAATCTGCTTGTGTCCTTCTTTATTTATGTTGCCTCGAATTTATTCTAAGTGTTAAACCTCGAATGCAAAAGAAAATTAGGCGAAGGCTGATGTCAAGTGGGGACTTGACTGCCGCACAATGGGCAGTGTTTCGACGGACAGAAAATGCCCTTGTGATAACTGGTATCAGAGCGGGCTAGGTTCGTGACGAGGTCGAGACAGAAATGGACAATCCTGCAAGACAAAGGATCCATGTGCTTGTTCGTGGATGGGACTGTCTTGGCTTAGAAATTTAGAAAAAGGCAATGAAGGCAGTGATATAGAAATTTCGAGTTTGTGGGTGCCAAAAATCAGTGTGGGTTTCTTACAAATCAGTAAGTTGGCGTCCTGGATTTGCTGTGGGAATGATGGATAGGAAATGCAATGAGAAAATGAAAAATGTTGCACTTGAGGTCAAGGACAACGTAATTCTCAAATGGGTGTTGAACTTGTGATGTCTTTGCAAATGGTAGCATGTGTTGGGATCTATTCGATGAATGCATCGAATTCAACTGGTTGGGGTGGTTTGTTAGACCCTTCACAAATCTGATCGACAAGCGGTGCGGTAGTGGCAAGGATTTTGGCATGATGGCGTTCCCATTGGCCTATGTGCGGGGAAAATCAACATGCAAGACAATGCGGGTATTGTCGAAGGCAACAAACTATTGCAAGGGCAAGTGTGATGGACTACGCTTCTATTTGAGGTCTAAGGTGCAACAGACTACACCAAAACAACAGTGGCTTGTGTGCAAGCAAAGGCCAAGACCTTGACGGAACTAGGCAGGCTGGAATGGAGCTTGACAAGGTAAAACGGGAAAGACCTCGGTGCTAAAATGGGGCAGCTTAGTGCCAAGGCAGTTGTCACAGGGGTGATTTATGTCACTCGAATTTTGCCTGAGGTTCACCTCCGTGCGGCAATCAAGCCCAGCCTTGATTTCAGCCTTTCCAACACTTAGTTTTATTTTAGGGACTTTTTGAACATAGAATGAAAATAGGCAGCAAAAACAGTAAAAAGGCACACACGATATATAGGAATTTCTTCCCAACTCGTATTAATATGTGAATACAATAACACAATAGCCAACCCTATGGCCAAGATAAAAAAATCCCTAATTCCCTGCCCCAAAATGATTTTCCCACCCTTAGAAAATGACTTAGACAAATTTTGGCTACACAATGACTAAGACTAAGTTCTGCACCGTTTTTGGCATTCTAGGCACTTATTTATAAGGCTACAATCAGTTGACAAGCTCCAACTGATGGGAAAACATGTTAGGACAATGTACAAAAATGTGGGCACATTTTTAGGCCATGATCAGCATGTGTTGGGAGAGGTTGCAACTGCCAACTGCTTCCCATGTGCCTTGCACATGCTTTCCAACTCCTGCTTGTGCACAGCATGTGCTGATTTTTGCCCAGATGCTTTGTGCCAAGGCTGACATTGCGCCCAACCTTGACTTTGACACTGATCCGCGCCAATGCCATTGCCACTACTCGCCGCTCGTCGACTTAGCCGCACACGTTCATTGTCACAGCTGCCCGCTCATGTCAAGTCGCCCCCAACTTGATCAAATCTGCCCGCATCAATTGCCATTGCTTGTCCCGCGTTACCTTACCTTGCCTTGCCATGTCTTTTCCCCTACTTGAAATGGCTTTGCCTTGCCATTGCTTTGCCAACCCGCACGTCTAAGTGAAATGCGCCTTGCTTCCGTTCAAGGTGCGTTTGTCAAGCCCCGCATAGTCCGTCATGCCAAGCTGCTCGTCATGATATTGCCCCAATTTTCAGGTTGTGTTCCAAGTCCATCATGAAAATACTTGTCACAACCCACATCGGCCGAGGACCTTTATCAAGGGGATAACAAACCACCCCCACCAGAAGAATTCGTCGTCCTCGACGATGTAACTTCCGTATTTTTCAGCACCACCATAGGTCCTAAATATGTTGTTTCATGCTCATGATCTTCCTTGTTTGGCTCATCTTCACATTTTTCTTCAGTTGATAATGGGAAAAATCTAGATGATTTAGCTACTATTTATGCCTTCGCTTGATTATATCCCAAGGTCATATTACGATTAATTGATGAAATATGGGCTCTAATTGTGAATTGTTGGTTAAAGAGCTTGTATTATGCAAGAAAATGTGATTGGGAACCATTTTGGAGCAACAATGACCCCTTGGAGCTGAGTGTGATTGAAGACAAGGAAGAAATCTAGGTCACAACACACCTGGACTAGCGCTGCCAGATGCGCTGCAGCGCTTAATAATGCGCGGCAAAGACAGAACTTCAGCAAACTAGCGCGGCCAAATGCGCTGTCAAATGCGCTGCAGCGCTAGTCCAAAATTCGGCGACTGTTCACTTAGGGCAAAAGTGGAAATCTGGAGAAAAAATTCACTTAACCTATATTAGGTCAAGCTCGCCCAAAGGAGTTTTTATCAAGGTTTTTATAGGCTTAAGCAAGATATAGAGAGGCAAGGAGGGATTTGGATCATCAAGTTCTTTTCTTCTATTTGTTTTTGCTGATTATGATGAAATTGAATCTAATTGTGATGAACAATAGTATGAGTTGCTAAAACCCATTGCTCTAGGGTCATGGATAAAACATGAATGTTGTTGTTTGAGGTTTAATTTGACAAAGCTGGGTTATCATCTTGGGTTGTTTATTAAATTCTGTTATTAATTGTTTTACTGCGTAGCTAACAGTGAAACACTATCTACGAATCTAGAGTTGAACTCGAAAGTAGGAATTCTAGGTTGTATATAGAATTAAATAGAGCAGGTTCTTGAACCCGGGCCTCGGGGAACGGATTTGCAATTGGGATAGACATATACCCACTTGCCTTGCTTGGTTAAAATACAAGAATTGTAAGTGCGTTCTTGTTAACCTTAATTCCATAGAAATATAGGCATTGAGTTAATTTGAGCAGGCGAGTAAGAAGTCGCAGATTCTTACGAGCAATATAAACCTTGTCAATCAATAACCCAGATAAATCGATCGGTCATCTTAAGCTAAGGACACAACAAGATTGTTAACTAGCTCGTGACCCTGGAATATCCTCTCCTACTGTGTGTTATTTGAAACTGCTATTAGTTTGGTTAATTGATTTAGTTAGATTTTTCCTTGATAATTTAGGTAGTAAAATAAGTACATCTTTATTCTGTGACACATCTCTTGAATAGGTAAAATAGTTGGGTTTGAATCAGTCAATAGTTGATCACAAGTCTTCGAGGGAAGGATACTCTACTCACTACTTTATTACATGACGATCACGTGCACTTGCGTGGGTGTTTTTGGTCGCAACAAGTTTTTGGCGCCGTTGCCGTGGACTTAGAAATTAGCTACTTGACTGACTTGAGCTTTTATTATTTATTTATTCGAGTTTAACTTTCAGTTCACCTTGGTTGTGCTAATACAGGAGTTTTTATTGAATGCGAAGAAGTAGAAGCGCAAACAATCTCCTTCCTCTCGATCCAGAAATTGAACAAACACTTCACAGATTGAGGAGGGAGGTGGACGCCAGAACCAGAATTGAAAAAGAGTTGGATATCGTAGTTCAACCACAGCCAATTGAGATGCAGGTAATGAGGAACGTGTGGTAATTGAAGCCGCAAGGCCCAATCTGGCTAATATAACTCAGGCTATTGTGAAGCCTGATATCACTGGGCACTTTGAACTGAAACAATACATGGTGTAGCTGATCCAGTCCACAGGGCAATTTGTGGGTCTACCTCATGAAGATCCACAAAGGCATATTCAGAATTTTTTGGAAATTACGAATACTTACAACTTCCGAACGTTTCCAAAGACTATGTCAGGCTGACACTCTTCCCATTTTCTCTACTCGGGGAAGCTAAGGAGTGGTTGAATAAGGAGACAGCTAATTCAATCTGCACGTGGGATGATCTGGCAAGAAAGTTCTTAATCAAGTTTTTTCCCACCAAGAAAACAAAGATGCTGAGGAGTCAAATTCTTGGGTTCGAGCAACGAGTTGGCGAGACACTTCGCCAAGAATGGTAAAGGTACAAGAATGTAAGGCCCCGTTAAAAAATTAGGCTCAAAACTTAGTAACTCGTGGTGTCGACTCCGCATATGTGTTAGGAATGTGTAGAATTCTTCGCGGCGAGCCCTTGGTAGTGATCTAAGCTTTAAAAATCAAAAGAATCAAATTTCCAGAAAATTGTCATTTATGCGGTCCAGAATACGGTCGTAGATCATCTATGCGGACCGCATTCCTGCCGTAGAGTGAAGCAGAAAAATTGTCAAAATTGAAGTTGAAAATGCGGTCCACTATGCGATCGCATAATCAATATGCGGACCGCATAATCGTCGCATAATTTTCTCAAGGATCTGTGCAGGTCAATCCTGCCGTGAAAAAATGCGATCGCATAACAGGAATGCGGACCGCATTCCTATCTCAGACCCAGGCAGACCCTCAGGGTTTTTGGAGTCATTTCGGCGGTCCAATCTGCGGACCGCATTTTGATTCTGCGATCGCAGAATGCGACTACAGATCTTGCCAGGCTCCTATTTTTTTCCAAATTTTTAAGACCCGACCCCTTTTTAATAAAACACCCCAACCCCCTTATTTTTACAACATTACTGATCAAATTAAGAGAGAGGAAGAGAGGGTCTTGAGAGAGAAAATCATCTTCTCCAAATTCTTGTTCTTCAAAACAATCCGGGCTGAGGAAATTCAAGCTTATCTTCATACCCCCTTCCCTACAGGTAAAATCCCTAACTTTTCCCATTGAAATTGTCTTTTTAAACTAAGGGGAGGGAGGGGAGTCTCATGCATTGGTCCTTGAAAATAATGGTTGAAATGGCAGCATGTCTAGTAATAACCTAAAATCTAGTAAGGGGAATTGGGTAGGGGTAAAGAAGTGTTCAAAGAAGGGTTGATAACCTAAGTAAGTTGAGTAACAATTGTGAACTTCAATTCTAAGTTATGTGTATTAATTTGTACACTATATTGATGTGCTAGATTATTTGGTGAATTGGAAGTAGAATTTAGAAAGGAATTCGGCTCCAGGTATGTATGGCTAACTTTAACCTCTGTAAAATCGTCTTGTTTGTTGCCCAATTACTTGGTATGTGGTGTTTTCATGAATTAGTTGTGGAGTTGACCTCTCGTGAGTAGTATGTGTTTGCTTGTATGAACCAATTGCGAATCCCTGTAAATATTGTGCCTTATGTGTTGTATGGTAAGAATTGTGAAATAAATGAAGGAAGAGAATCATAATTGGTGGAACGGAAATGACTGTTGTAACATCTCTTTTGGCTAGTCGCGGAAATCTGTTGTTGTGATCTAAACGGTACAATGGGCTATTGATAAGATGGAAATGGTATGGATAGTCATACAAACCCTTTTACAGTTGTGTTGTTGTTGTTATTGGAATTTGTTGTTGTTGTTCTTGGAACCTCCTGTTGTGTCCTTGTAAATTATTGTTTTAGTGGTATTGTTTGTGGATTGTGATTGCTCGGTGGGATCGGGTTGCGCACCGCAACACGAAGTAATAAGGTGTGGGTTGTGGTGATAAGGGTGGCCGAGGTAATAAGGGTGGCCGAGGTAATAAGGGTGGAAAGTGATCGATATCACTATTGAAATGAAATATGAGAACACTGTGAAATTGAAAATGTGGAAGTGATGATGGGGACAGGAGATTTTGGTAACTTGTTTGCCTTGATTGTTTTCCTTGAGTGTACTCAATTGTTGTTTCTCTCAATTGTTTATTACTTGTTTATGGCTTGAGGTTACTCAGGGTAAGGTTTGTTATACAGACCAGCACAATTCAAGTGCACTGACGTCCCTTTTGCCGGGGGCGCTACATTCATGTTATGATTGTAGGTGGATCTGCAGCAGGTACTCCAGCCCACCGATAGTAGCTCCCTATTCGTCTTCCGTCAGTTGTTTTGGTGAGCCCTATTCCTCTCGGGGCCCTATGTGGCTCAAGCCGCTTGTTTCCGTAGTTTTATTTTGCTGTTGTGTAAGGTATAGCCGGAGCCTTGTTACTGGCAAATACTGTATTATCCTGTTATACTTTTAGAGGCTCCGTAGACAGTGGATGTGGGTTAGAAGCTTATGTATATCCATGTTTCTTTTGGTGGGAAACGAATTAATAACTTCACTAACTGTCATGTATGTATGTATATTTTGCAAAAGGTGTTTTAAATTAATTATATGGCTAGTTCTTGAGATTATTGAGTAAGGAAAACATGGGGTAACACGTGGGGTAGGAAAGGCACCTAGGTCTGCTTGGTTGGGGCTTCCTGGTCGGGCTCCGGTCATGTCCCTCGAGTTTGGGGCGTGACAAAGAAGCTGCTCAGAGACTGTCCTCACATTGCCAGACAGACGAGGTATTGGGTCACATTTTTGTAGATGGTATAGATGATGCTTCAAAGATGAATCTCAATTCAGCTTGTGGGGGTAGTAGCATGGACAAACCGTACAATGAAATCCAACTCCTGCTGAATACTTTTACTGCTAATGATAATAACTGGCAAGGTGATGGTGACTCACGAAAGGCAGCTAAGTAAAAATCAGTTGGGATACTTGAGCTCGACGAGGTGTCAGCAATGAGAGCAGAAATTGCAAGGTTGTCCAATCAGATGACGAGGATGACAATGCAGCAACCACAGCCAATGCAACAGCTACAACAGATGACTATTTGTTGCGAACTATGTGGTGACAGCCAAATGAGTGACATGTGCCCCACGAATCCAGAATCCATTTATTATGTGGGGCAGCAAAATAGGGGGCAGCCAAACCAGTATGCACAATACGAGAATTCCTACAGTCCAAAATGGAGGAATCTTCCCAATTTCTCATGGGGTGGAAATCAGCAGAATCAGAATCAATATAGGCCCCAGGGGGGATTTAATCAACCTCAGAGACCACCCCAACAAATGGAAGAAAGTACAAATGATTTACTAAAGAAGTTGTTGATTGACAATCAGCAGCTAAGGACCGACTTCAGAAATCTTGAGAGGCAGATGGGGCAGTTAGCAACGACTCAAAATACTAGACCTTCAGGCGCTCTCCCCAGTGATACAAAAAAGAATCCTCAAGTGAATGCAGTTACACTTTGAAACGGGAGAGAACTTGAGGAAGTGCCAAAGAAAAGGAAAGAAAAGCACGTGCCGGAAGGGGAGTTGATACCTAAAGTGACAAATGAGCCAAAGAAGACTTCTGAAATTCCAAAGCCAGTGGAGGCCCGAAGGCCACCACCACCATTTCCCCAGAGATTGCAGAAAAAGAATGATGATCGCATGTTCAGCAAATTTCTCTCCATGTTGAGCCAGGTTCAATTGAATATCCCACTTGTTGATGTACTTCATAAAATTCCAAAGTATGCTAAGTACATAAAAGATATAGTGGCTCACAAGAGAAGATTGACTGAGTTTGAGACAGTTGCACTTACTGAGGAGTGCACTTCTAGGGTCCAAAATAAGCTCCCTCAAAAGCTTAAGGATCCTGGCAGCTTCACGATTCTTGTGCGCATTGGTAATATTGATGTGGGTCATGATCTTTGTGATTTGGGGGCAAGCATAAATCTGATGCCTATATCGTTGTTCAGGCAATTGGGTCTTGGAGCTCCAAGGCCAACTACTGTGATGTTGCAGCTGGCTGACAGGTCGATAGCACACCCTGAAGGGGTGATTGAAGATGTGTTGCTGCAAATTGGGAAATTCATCTTCCCTGCTGATTTTATTATCCTCGATTATGAGGTTGATGAACTGGTCCCAATCATATTGGGGCGACCTCTCTTGGCTACTGGTGACGCAATTATCAAAGTTAGACAGGGAAAGATGATATTGAGGGTAGATGATGAGGAAGCAGTTTTCAATGTCTACAAAGCAATCCAACTCCCCCGTCACTATGAGGAGCTATCCATGATATCAGTTATTGAGGTTGATGAGCAAATTCGTGATCCAAGTGTGTATCAAGACGATTCTCTAGAGAAAGCACTTTTGTCATTTGATAGCCTGGGGAATGATGAGGAGGTCGATGAGATGATGCACATTCTTGTAACATCTTGTGCATGCATGCAGAGGACACACCCCTTTGAACCTTTGAACAGGCCACATGGGCCTCCCCCAAAGCCGTCAATTGAGGAAGCCCCTAAATTGGAGCTTAAACCATTCCCATCCCACTTGCAATATGCTTATTTGGGAGACTCTGACACTTTACCTGTTATTGTTTCTTCTGACTTGTCTAAATTGCAGGAACAAAAGTTGTTGAGAGTGCTACGTGAGCACAAGCGAGTAATTGGGTGGACGATGTCCGACATAAAGGGCATTAGTCCACCCTTTTGCATGCACAAAATCCTTATGGAGGACGGACACAAGCCCAGTGTCGAGCAATAGCGACGACTCAACCCAATCATGAAAGAGGTGGTAAGAAAAGAAGTGATTAAATGGCTTGATGCAGGTATTGTATTTCCTATCTCAGACAGCAAATGGGTAAGCCCAGTTCAATGTGTACCCAAGAAGGGGGAGATGACTGTAGTAGTTAACGAGAATAATGATTTAATCCCTACAAGAACTATTACCGGGTGGAGAATTTGCATTGAGTATAGGAAATTGAACAATGCCACCCGGAAGGACCACTTTCCCCTCCCCTTTATCGACCAAATGCTTGATAGATTAGCTGGCCAGGAGTACTACTCCTTCTTGGATGGTTACTCTGGGTATAATCAGATTTCTATAGCCCTAGAGGACCAAGAGAAGACCATTTTTACGTGTCCTTATGGCACGTATGCGTTCAAGAGAATGCCCTTTGGTATATGTAATGCACCTGCAACTTTTCAAAGGTGTATGATGGCCATTTTCACTGATATGGTCGAATGGTTTGTAGTAGTATTCATGGATGATTTCTCTATTTTTGGATGTTCTTTTGATAATTGCTTAATGAACCTCGATAAAGTACTTGCTCGGTGTGAAGAGACTAACTTGGTGTTGAAATGGGAAAAGTTCCATTTCATGGTACGTGAAGGTATATTTTTGGGACACAAGGTGTCCAAAGATGGTTTGCAGGCGGACAAGTCAAAGGTGGAAGCAATTGAAAAATTGCCTCCACCAATATCTGTTTAGGGCATCCGCAGTTTCTTGGGCCATGCAGGTTTTTATCGTCGTTTTATTGAAGATTTCTCAAAAATTTCCTCTCCCTTGTGCAGGTTGCTTGAGAAGGATGTTGCCTTAAAATTTGATGATACCTGCCTGAAAGCATTCGAGGAGCTGAAGAGCAGGTTGGTGACTGCACCGATCATAGTTGCTCCGGATTGGGAGAAACCATTTAAGCTGATGTGCGACGCGAGCGACTTGGCCATTTGGGCTGTCTTGGGGCAAAGGAGAAACAAGATCTTTCACTCCATCTACTATGCTAGCAAAACCCTGAATCCAGCTCAGACGAACTACACTGTCACTAAAAAAGAGTTACTTGCAGTAGTGGGGCATTTGACAAGTTCCGGTCATATCTTGTGGGGACCAAAGTCATCGTCTACACAGATCATTCAGCCATCAAGTACTTGTTTGAGAAAAAGGGTGCCAAGCCGAGACTGATTCGGTGGGTCCTACTGTTGCAAGAGTTTGATTTCGAGATTCGAAATCGTAAAGGAACAGAAAATCAAGTGGCTGATCACCTATCCAGATTAGAAAATCGAAACCATGTGGTAGAAGGGGGTGAAATCAAAGAAACATTCCCGGATGAGCAACTATTAGCAATAACCTCAAGCACATCTCCGTGGTATGCAGACTATGTGAACTTTATTGCAAGTGGGGTGACACCACTAGAATTGACACCAGACAATAGAAGAAGGTTCTTGCATGACGTGAGGGTTTACATGTGGGATGAGCCATTCTTGTACAGGCTCTGTGCTGATCAGTTGGTGCGGAGGTGTGTTCCTGAGGAATAAATGAGCTCCATACTTCATAGTTGTCACTCCTCGCCATACAGGAGTCATCACGGTGGAGACAGAACCACTCAGAAAGTGCTGCAATCAGGTTTTTATTGGCCAAAATTGTTCAGGGATGCACACGCCTTTGTTAAAATGTGTGACAGGTGCCAGAGAACCGGAATGATCACGAAGAAGCACGACATGCCACTGCAAAACATTCTGGTAGTTGATTTGTTCGATGTTTGGGGAATTGACTTTATGGGACCGTTTCCATACTCTAACGGCCATAGGTACATCTTGGTGGCACTTGACTATGTGTCCAAGTGGGTGGAGGCTATTGCTCTTCCATCTAATGATGCAAACGTGGTGGTAAGCTTTGTCAAGAAGCACATCTTCACCCGTTTTGGAACTCCCAGAGTGTTGATCAGCATGGAGGTACACATTTCTGCAATAAACTGTTGAACAACGTCCATGCAAAGTACGGGATCAAGCATAAGGTCTCCACAGCCTATCATCCACAGACGAGTGGTCAAGTAGAGGTTTCAAACCGAGAGGTAAAGTAAATTCTGGAGAAAATAGTGAGTGCAAATAGAAAAGATTGGGCAGGGAAGTTAGACGATGCATTGTGGGCATACCGAACAGCATACAAAACTCCCATAGGTGCTTCTCCGTATAGATTAGTGTATGGGAAAGCATGTCACTTGCCCGTCGAGCTTGAGCATAAGGGCTATTGGGCAATAAAGAAGTTGAATATAGATGGGGACTTGGCTGGAGAGAAGAGGTTGCTGCAACTAGATGAGCTCAAGGAGTTTCGATTACATGCATATGAGAATGCCAAATTGTACAAAGAGAAGACTAAGAGGTGGCATGACAAGCACATTCAATTTCGAGAGTTTGAGCCAGGGCAAGAAGTTCTTTTGTTCAATTCGAGATTGAAGCTTTTTCCTGGAAAGCTTAAATCCCGTTGGTCGGGCCCTTTTGTTATGGTAAGCGTGAAACCTCATGGAGTCGTGGAATTGAGAGATATGAGTTCAACTGTCACCTTCTTGGTGAATGGTCAGCGGATAAAACATTACTGGGGTGGTGACTTTGCACGTCACAAGACCTCGGTGGATTTGAAGGATGCTTGAGAACATGTTGAGTCGTGCCGCGACGTTAAATCAGGCGCTGGGTGGGAGGCAACCCATTGAAATATTGTAACCGTCGTGCCACGACATTAAATAAGGCACTGGTTGGGAGGCAACCCAACGATAGTTATAGTGTTAATTTTGTGTTTTATGAAGAGCTAACCAATGCAGGTGACAGAGGGTGGATGCTAAGGCCATTGAACAAGTGAAAAAAAAATAAAATAAATAAAAAAATTGCCCAGTGTCGCGGCAGCGCACTTAGATGCGCACTTGGGTGCACTAAAATGCAAAACATTCTGCCTAAACCGCGCTAAAGAATGCGCGGCAGCGCATCTGACCGCGCTACTAGCGCTGCAGTGCATTTGACCGCGCATTTGACCGCGCTAAATTGCAAACTATCTGCCTTGACCGCGCATTTTTATGCGCTGCAGCGCACCTGACAGCGCATCTGGCGTTAAAATTCCGGCCTTTTTTTTGCAGAGTATTTTATTTTATTCTAATTTTTGTTTAGTTAACCTAACTTAATTACCCATCAACCCATCTTCAACCCCTCATAATCCCACATTCCCCAACAACATCAACCCAATCAACACCCCTGCGCCCCAAACCCCTACACCCCTTTCTTCCTCTTCACTCAAATCTTCCGCCTCCTCCCCTGCTACCAACAACCCACCACCATCTTCTTCTTCATCTCCACTACCCTTCTCTACAGGTATGAACCCTAGTCTCTCCTTCTCCTTCTCATCTCTTTGTTTTTCTATTTTTTATTTTATTTGATTGTATTTTCCTTTTTTAGATTTTGTGTATATATACCTTAGTGGTAGTAGTTGTATGTAGTTTTAATGTAGAGATTTTGGTGCCATATGTTGTGGCATTAGTCCATGATAAGTGTGGGGTGGAATCCCCTGTGATTTGTAATGTTGGAGAATGTAGGTGGGTGTGCCTTGCTCTATCATGTTTAAAAAAGAGTTGTGAAAGCCTATTGCCCACAATATGTTTGTGGAAAGGTCCCAATGAACATGGGTATATAGTTTGTGACCCCGGATGAGTTTGAAGTCTGAGTAACTGCATTGAATCACAAAATTTTATTGGGCTGCGATAATGTTTGTTGTTTTACAGGTATCATGACTCCTTCCAAGAAATGACGTACCACCGGTGCTTCATCGAGCAGTCAAGCTGGCTCGG
The DNA here is from genome assembly GCA_026770625.1 of Nicotiana glauca. Lineage (NCBI taxonomy): Eukaryota > Viridiplantae > Streptophyta > Magnoliopsida > Solanales > Solanaceae > Nicotiana > Nicotiana glauca. The sequence goes on from MU712302.1 coordinate 282,005, forward strand.
CTAGGGCACTAGGAGGTGCACCTGCACGCTCCTTTGATGATACCAAATTTGTATTGGCCAAAGCTCAAGCCCTATTTGTGGAAAAAGTTCGTCGAAAGCCTATTCCGGAGAGAGGTATTGACATTCGATGGCCCCGACAATTCTATTCTCGTATGTATGACGAGATAATAAGGCGGGGATTACAAACATTCCTCAATGAGCCCGGTGAGGGCAATGCCATGGTTGTAAGGGAATTCTATGCCAACGTGCCAGAGCATAATAATGGGATTATCATGGTGTGCCGACGAGTGGTGAATGCTTCAATGGAGGCTATTTGGACTGCTTACCAGCTGCCTGCACCCCTTTTGCCGCAGGATGACTTCTATGAGTTCGGCCGTAAGCCAACGCCTGCAAAATAGGACAGATTCTTTGAGACTATTTGTACACCAGGTAAAGAGGTAGTCTGGATGGACTCTGGAGAGAAGTTCCTATCCCCAGCACTCACCTATGAAGCCAAATGCTGGCTGCACCTCATTAACAACCATCTAATCCCATCGCTCAATAAAACGGAGGTCAATGGGCCCCGAGCTGCTCATATCTGGTGCTTTGTCAATGGCTACGACTTTGATGTGGCAAAGGTTATACACAAAGAGATGTTCATCCGCAGCTAGGTAAATATATATGGATTCTTCTTCCCTTCTTTAGTCACCCAACTATGCAGGGAGGCCCATGTGCCAGAAAATATAGCTTTGGATGGACTGGTCAAAAAGGAAGGCAAGTTCCGTGCGGATAAAGTGAAGACAGGCAAGGAGCCGGCAGTGATACAGGCGGCAGCATCAAGCAGCTCTGATGAAGTGTCTAACGATGAGGATAGTGATGAGGAGCCTGAAGGAGCCGCACCACAGGCTCAGGAGCAAAATGTGGCAGCTGCCGAAACTTCTGCGCCGACAACATCTTCCAGGGCTGCTCGAGTGTCTCGTTTTGCTACTATGGAGCAGGATATGGCAGGTCTGCGGGCATCCATGACTAATTTGAGCACCCGTGTTGAATCGATAGCATACCGACAAGAAAAGTCGGAGAAGAGGTTTATGGGTTGGCTACGAGCTTTGGGGCGTGCGTGCAACGTGAACCCCGGCACCGTCTCCGACCAGGAGTGACACTTCAGGGAAGTTCCTTTACCTCATTGTTCTTTCTAATTTTCAGCCATGGGGACATGTCTGCATTTTAAGTGTGGGGTGGGGATTTCTTCATTGTATGTTGTATGTAGTTGTAATTAATTGGTTGTTTTGTTTTGTATGTTTCATATTGACTTAATAGCTTTTGTTAAGTAGGAATAGTTTGTTAATCTAAGTAAATGGCTCGGCCCGACGACGGATCCCTTTTGACGGGGTTCTTGAGGGACTGAGACGAGAAAAAAAATGTTGAAAAATTATAGGCTCTTCCTGATGACGAATCTTGTAGGCGATTTTCCTGAGGGAAGTGAGTCTAGGGAAAACACCAAAAAGATTTTTATTCTTAGGTAGTGTATCAATTCCCCCTTGGTTTTTCTTTAGGCCGCAGTTCTTTTCCAAGGGTTTTGACTTGAACCGGGCATAGGTAGTTTTTTTTTTTGTTTTTTTTTTAATTTTGTAGATTAGGGTAATGGGTCACGATCTACAAACTGAAAGCAAATTCAGAGCATTGACACACCTGATCACAATCGACCCTAGAGTGTAACGCTTGGTCTTAATTGTTGAATCTCACTGAAGGTGCCTTAATTTATATGTTTGCTACTGACTTGATTGCTCGTAACATAGTGTCTTGATGAGCTGATATGAATGAGTCATATTGCCATGTGTGGTGAGGTTTTGTGTAGTCCATGTTGTATACTTGCGTCTAGAACTTGCCCGGTATGTGAGTTGAAGCGAAATTTGAGGTAATGCTTGGTTTGAAAAATGATTTTAGGCTTTCTTTGATCTTTTTTGAGCTTAATTGCATATCACAAATAAAATTCATCCCTAGTTAACCCTTTTGAGCCTATAGACTTTTGTTTGGCACCCACATTACAAGCCTATATCCTTTTTGTTCTTAATTGATATCTTTGATCCCTTTACCTCTTAAAGCACTTTAATTGTGAGATGAGCGCTAAAAGAAGTAAGAAGGAACTAAGTGTGGGGTGGCTTTTGAGTGGAACCAATAAAAGGAAGAAAGGTGCACTTGTTTTGTAAAATAATACACCACTAGCAAAAATTGAAAAAAAAAATTTAGGTGAATAAATTGTTGTCTTGTTCCTGCTAGTGGGGTATAAATTAAAGTAGTGCTTAAAGAAAGAGGGAACATTGTTGGGAGTGATTTTAGTTGTGAAATTGAAGTTGGGATTGAAAAATTTGCACTCAAAGCGTTTATGTGATGTGTTAAGGTGTTTAGGAGGGTGAACGACTATTCATAAATATATCCTACCCGTCCCTTAGCCTACATTACAACTATGAAAAAGTCCTAACTGATTTTAGACCGAGTGAGCCTACATTAGTAGAGAATTACATTAAGGGCAAGCTTATGGTACCACTTGCATACATGTGACTTCTTTTGTGAGTGTGAGTGATTTTTTTTGATGATAATATTATGAAATTCGATTGTGTGAATTGATCTATATAATTTTGATGTGAGTGTGAGGGCATATGATTCGTGACGGAAAAGTTAATCTTGGCGTCTATGTAGGGTACTCTGAGGAGGTGCGAATATTGCAGGGCACTTGAGAGTCGGCTTTGAGGCTAGGATTGTTCACTACTAGGCGTAATGTATGTACATTGTTCTACGTGTGATACGTTAAGGGAAATGGTTGAGTGAATGAATCTCTAGAGAGTATAGTTTGATTGCTCGAGGACTAGCAATGAATTAAGTGTGGGGTGTTGATATTGGGCAAAATCTAGATGATTTAGCTACTATTTATGCCTTCGCTTGATTATATCCCAAGGTCATATTATGAAATTGATGAAATATGGGCTCTAGTTGTGAATTGTGTATATTTCAGGTTAAAGAGCTTGTATTATGCAAGAAAATATGATTGGGAACCATTTTGGAGCAACAAAGACCCCTCAGAGCTGAGTGTGATTGAAGACAAGGAAGAAATCCAGGCCACAGCACACCTGGACTAGCGCTGCCAGATGCGCTGCAGCGCTAAATAATGCGCGGCCAAGACAGAACTTCAGCAAACTAGCGCTGCAGCGCTAGTCCAAAATTCGGCGACTGTTCACTGAGGGCAAAAGTTGAAATCTAGAGAAAAAATTCACTTAACCTATATTAGGTCAAGCTCGCCCAAAGGAGTTTTTATCAAGGTTTTTATAGGCTAAAGCAAGACATAGAGAGGCAAGGAGGGATTTGGATCATCAAGTTCTTTTCTTCTATTTGTTTTTGCTAATTGTGATGAAATTGAATCTAATTGTGATGAACAATAGTATAAGTTGCTAAAACCCATTGTTCTAGTGTTATGGGTAAAACATAAATGTTGTTGTTTGAGGTTTAATTTGACAAAGTTGGGTTATCATCTTGGGTTGTTTATTTAATTCTGTTATTAATTATTTTGCTGTGTAGCTAACAGTGAAACACTATCTACGAATCTAGAGTTGAACACGAAAGTGGGAATTCTAGGTTGCATATAGAATTAAATAGAGCAGGTTCTTGAACCCGGGCCTCGGGGAACGGATTTGCAATTGGGATAGACATATACCCACTAGCCTTGCTTGGTTAAAATATAGGAATTGTAAGTGCGTTTTTGTTAACCTTAATTCCATAGAAATATAGGCATTGAGTTAATTTGAGCAGGCGAGTAAGAAGTCGACAGATTCTTACGAGCAATATAAACCTTGTCAATCAATAACCCAGATAAATCGATCAATCATCTGAAGCTAAGGAGACAACAAGATTGTTAACTAGGCCGTGACCCTGGAATATCCTCTCCTACTGTGTGTTATTTGAAACTGCTATTAGTTTGTTTAATTGCTTTAGTTAGATTTTTCCTTGATAATTTAGGTAGTAAAATAAGTACATCTTTATTCTGTGACACAGCTCTTGAATAGGTAAAATAGTTGGGTTTGAATCAGTTAATAGTTGATCACAAGTCTTCGAGGGAACGATACTCTACTCACTACTCTATTACTTGACGATCACGTGCACTTGTGTGGGTGTTTTTGGTCGCAACAGTAAACAACGTTGAAAGCTTTTCAGTTCTTGGACAATGCCTCGCCATGAGTGGTCCTTTGCAAATAAAACAACCATCAAACTTGCTATTTTGTCCCCATTTTGTCGAAGGTCCAGCACATTGCTTTCCCTTCTCATTGCCATTGCCCTCAATAGCATTACCCTTGTCGTTTCCATTTTTCCTCCACTCTTTTGCCTTGTCCTTGTTCCCATTTTTGGACTTTGAAGTAGTAGAGAAATCAGAACCATCCTATCCCAACCGAAAATCACCCAACGCATCCGCAGCGGTAGTGGCACTAGGAAGGTCTTTTATATTCTACCTTCGTAGTTCCATTTGCGCCCACGACTGCAACCCGTAAAGGAAATTATGCAGCTTGTCTTCCTCAGACATGTTGCTTATATCCAGCATCAAAGAACTGAATTCTTTGACATATTCCCTGACTGTTCCAATTTGTTTCAACTTTTGCAAATGATCTATAGCAATCCAGTCCGCATTGCTAGGAAATAATTGATCCTTAAACTCTTTCTTTAGCCCTTCCCAAGAGTCAATCTTCGGCCTACCTGCACTTACATCATCTGCTACGCGCGTCCGCCACTAAAGCTTTGCATCGTCCACCAAGTACATTGTCATAATGGTGACCTTGTATTCATCTTGCACTTTAGTAGCATGAAAGTACTGCTCCATATCCCACAGGAAATTTTCGAGTTTCCTGGAACTCCTTTCGCCATTAAACTCTTTAGGCTCTGGAATTCTGACTTTGGTACGATCTGCCACACGTTGTGCTTCATCATTGCCAATAGCCCGACGCAGCAACCCATTTTCCATTTTCAGATCTGTGCACTCTTGGCTCAGACTGTTCATCTCGTCCTCAAGATAGGCGAGATAAGTCACAATGGTCAGAAATCGATCCCCATCAACAGTTCTGACGAGTGCCTCTAATGCAGCAACCTTTTCCCTCAGTTCTGCGTTGCCACCAGCCACTCTTCACAAAATTTAGCCACTGAACGCTGTGTCGTCGCCCCGATCCAGCCACGCTCTGATACCAGTTGTCACATGGGTGATTTATTGTCACGACCCAAACCCCGCTCCGGTCGTGATGGCTTCTCCCGTGAAGACAAGGCCAGCCAGACTATTTTAGAATACCACTTTTAAGCAGTTAAACAATTCATAAACAGTTTAAATATGATTTAATGATATTAATTAGCAGAAATACAACCCAACACAGCCCTAACCGGGGTGTCACAGGTATCTATTAGTGTGTGAATACAGTTCTACAAGGCCTAAAATAAATACATGGAACAGGAATAATGAACAAAAGAGAGAGAAGCGACGCTACGAACGCTGGCAGTCACCTTGATAAACTCCTATAGCTCTACCTTCAATCAGCCAAAACCCGCTACCGGGTGAATAAATACCTGCATCTTTTACACATGAGGTGCAGGGAGTAAAGTGAGTACTCCAACTTAGTGAGCAATAAAAGTAAATAACAACTGAGCAGTAAGAAATCACGTAAAGCAACCAACATGCTGTATAAAAGAAGGGTACAATCCTTTGAGAAAAACAGTGAAGCTGTGAAATCTTTAGAAATATCTTGGCTCAGTTTAAATCTCCTTTGAAAATGATATTTTCAGCAGTTGCGAAATGATTTCAAAACGGTTAGTGCCGATAAGCACTGAAGATCCGCCCCTCGGGCACAAATACCACAGTATAACAAGTAAAAAGGCAAGTAAATATGCAAGATGAGCACATAAAAGTTCGCCCCTCGGGCAATATCTCCAAACAATACCAGCCTATCGGGCTCACTCTCAGAACACCCTAGAATACTCGAGGCCCCTCGGGCTCTCTCTCAGATCACTCTCAAAATAGTATCATATAGTAACCGCTACGGCGTGCAGCCCGATCCACATCTCGTTGTGGCGTGCAGCCCGATCCATATATCATCGACAGTGCTCACTGGGGGTGTGCAGACTCCGGGAGGGGCCCCTTACAGCCCAAGCTCAATATCAAGCCACCTCGTGGCATCATCACTCACGCCACCTCGTGGCATATAAAGTATCTCAGGCCCTCGGCCTCATATCACTCAGTATATCCTCACAAATGGCCCTCGGCCTCACTTAGTCCAAAAATCATCACAAGCCCCTCGGGCATTTGTAAAACAGTAGTTCTCAGCCCAAAATATCATTTAAGTTTCAAATCTGAGTAAAATTGGTTGAGTTTGTAAAACAGCAGATATCAACAGGACTGAGTTCAAATAATACGTCAAAACAGTGAGGAAACTGTGTTAAGAATCCCCGCAGGGTTCAAATAATTGGCACGAAGCCCAAATATGGCAATCAACCCAAATCATGATAATAACAAATAAGTTTCAGTCAAATGCGCGATAAAATCATCAATTGGGACGGACCAAGTCACAATCCCCCAATAGTGCTCTACCCCACGCTCGCTATCCGGTGTGCAAATCACCTCAATATAGCTATACAGTGTGCAATCCGGGGTTTCAAACCCTCAGGATATCATTTACAATCATTACTCACCTCGAACCGGCAAAATCTCTAGCTCGCAATGCATTTGCCCTCAGATCGGCCTCCACGCACGTCGATTCTATCCTCAATCAGAGCGAATACATCACAATATGCTAAGGGAACAAAGCCCAAGCGAAAACAAACAATAACGGGCACAAATCCCGAAATTACCAAAACCCAAGTCCCGAGCCCACTTCTCGAAACTCAGAAATTTTCACATCAATAGATTCCTTATCTTTCCACGAATCAATACATACCAAGAACTCTCAAATCCGAGCTCAAATGACCTTGCAAATCCCAATTTAAAATCTCCAATTTTCAAGCCCTAGTTCTTCAATTTTAAGCTTAATTTCCATGAATTTCTAGGTTAATTCCACAATTAAATTAAGTTTCAAGACCAAGATTCTTACCTCAAGTCGATTCCTCTTGAATCTCTCTTTCATTTCCTCCAAAAATCTCCAAAAACGAGCAGCCATGGGTGAAAAATGACCCAAAATCGCGGATGAAATAAAGTTATAACCTTCTGCCCAACAGATTTTCGCTTCTGCGGAAAATTTTCCACTTCTGCGGACCACGTGGCGCTTCTGCGACTTCTACTAACGTCCAAAACTTTCGCTTCTGCTGTACTTCGCTCGCAGATGCGGTTTCGCTTCTGCGGAAAAACCTCCGCATCTGCGGAGCCTGCTGCACCAACCAAACCGCTTCTGCGGTCTTCTTTTCACACCTGCGATGCCGCTTCTGCGGTCCCATTTCCGCAGAAGTGGAAATACCAGAAGCAGCAGCCAAATCAAAATCTCCCAAGTCCAAAACTCTCCGTTAGCCATCCGGAATCGCCCCGAGGCCCCCCGGGACCTCAACCAAAAATACCAACACATCCCAAAACATCATCCAAACTTGTTCCAATTATCAAAACACCTCAAACAACACCAAAACAATCAAATTACATCGAATTCAAGCCTAAGTTCTTCTAAAATTTCCGAAACACGCATTCGATCAAAAACCCGACCAACCCACGTCCGAGTGACCTGAAATTTTACACACACATCCCAAATCACTTAATGAAGCTATAGCAACTCCCGGAATTCCATTCCGACCGGATCAAAATCTCACCTATCAACCGGAATTCGCCAAAATACTAACTTTGCCAATTCAAACCAAATCCTTCCACGGACTTCCAAAATGCATTCCGATCGTGCTCCTAAGTCATAAATCACCTAACGGAGCTAGCCAAATCATAAAAATTCTGATCCGAGCTCATATACAAATGAGTCAACTCTTGGTCAACCCTTTCAAATTCAAAGCCTTCAAATGAGACTATTCTTTCAAGTTCATTCCGATTTTTCCAGAAAGCCAAAACCAATGATCTACATCGGTCATAATGCATTACACGGGGTAAGTCATGCCCGAGAACTGGCGATCAAAGTGCAAAAGCTCAAAACGACTGATCGGGTCGTTACATCCTCCCCCACTTAAACACACGTTTGTCCTCGAACGTACCCAGAGTTGTCCTAGAAACCAACCAATAGCTGAATGACCTTACCAAGCATATACCCGAGAGTGATTCCATGTGACCCTATCTCATATAGGTCTGATAACACATTTTAACTAAAATCACACAATCCAGTCTAGCCCATAAATTATAGAACCACATTGCACTTTCCGAAATCATACACAAGATCAGAACCTCACATCTATATTCAAAATAAGCCCGAACCAGCTATAATAACCCATACCTGTAACCTCAGGTGCAATTATATGATATACCACATAACTCAAACACTAGAAATGATAACTTCTATTCACAGCAGCTGCATACAACACCCGAATACCGGTAGAAACCTTTTATCAACTAAGGTCTTATTCCAACACTTCTATATAATGTTAATGATAAATGAAACATGCAATAAACTGTAACCATGTATCAGGTCAACCATTCATGAAGTCACTTCCCTTTGGCTAATACCACAGTAGATTTTCGAGCCGAACCTCGATATTATCCTTCCAACAAGATGAAATCAAATCTGTTTGTATTCATTAATGACCCCAACGATCACCTCAAATCCAACACACCACTCTGGTGACATGACACATCAATACGGGCCTAAGCCACAACTTGCATAATTTGCGCACCAATAAGAAACGGTCTGAATATACTCAAATTATGAAAATGACCCCAAAAAAAAAGAGCTATACCTCAAGCTCATCAGTACCATCACAACACAAGGCTGAGACCCTGTCTCACATCATAGAAATAGAATACATGAATCTACCCCGAAAGATCGTATCTCCACGTAGCCTCACTACTATGCGCGACCCTATCCAAACACTGCTCCATACGAAATACCTCCACTCTATGCTCAAAATCGACAGCCACGCATAATTTGATGTCTGGAATCAAAGCAAATCATTACAACCACGGTGAAACAATAACATACACCACGCAACCTAATAGGACATAACCGATACGCCGTTCACTAAGCAACGCTCAATTACTCTTCCCGCTCGAATTCCACTAAGAGACCCCAATTGAACCGCACCATATGTGACTATAACCAGCAATTCATAACATCTCACAACACGGAAAGGTAACTCATAGATCTCCCCTGATCACTAATAAACTCAACAACGGTCGAATCAATACCTCCCTCAACAATGCTATTCAGAGCCAACCTAGCCGACTCAAGATAGAACACTCACCCATATTGGCCGGCCAACGAACTCCTTATCGAGGAAGCCTGAAGCTGCGCCTTCCACCTCTATAACTCTACCGATGCTATACGATGCGATACAAGGCACCAAATGAACACCGAAATCCACAACCTTGCCCCGCGACATGCCCAGCCACAAGAAACACCGCCGAGAAGTCTCTCACCACCGGGACTGAATAAATATAAGGAGCCTTAGCACTGACACTCATCACAAAACCCCAAATAAGAAAGGCAATCCTTCCCAGCCGTCTGCTAGATCTTCAAAATATAAAAATCCCCAATAGGACATAATCCGACGAACATCGCCCCTCAATCCGTGGCATTTCCTGACATAGCGAACCGCGCCCTCTTATCGCAATAGTCCAAAATAACACAACACGGAAACAACCAATTTGAACCCAATGTCACATCCAAGATCTAATATCCCAAGTAACAAAAGGTTCGCTCGGGTCTCCAAACCCAATAGTCTCTAAACAGTGCCGATGCACACGATCTACGACCACAACATAGCCTGGATACGAGAATTTTTGGTCCCCAATTCCATGTAGCACACAAATCACCATACCTGATCCCAAATTCCGCCGTCCGAATACATATCACACCTCAGGTACCCAGTCATTCCATGAAAGATATTCTAAAATTCCCATGTGCCGTACAAGCAACTCGAATATCAGCAGTCGATCCAGCCAGAAAGTGCCGCAATACTACTGAAGTGCCATCAACTTAATCACATTGCCCTTTTTATGAAACCTATACTCCCGTCAAATCACTTTCAAATAACAATACCATTTCCTTAATCATCTGAGGCTACCCGCTGCCTAAGAGTGTTATGAACTTCCCTTTAGAACTGAACTGAAACCTCATACACGCAAATCTTGATACTCCACAACATACCGCATATACCTTACCATCCAAGGATAATAGGAAAAATTTTATCTCCCTTCCGAACCATAGACATCTACGCACTCAACTAGTCAAGAACTTCCATTGATCCCATCTAGATGAAAAATCATTACACATCCCATGCCTCTCATATTCGTAGAAAATGCGCCTCTCCAACCACGGTAGNCTCGAACACATACAAAGAATTGATCATATCCTTACCATACCGATTTGGTCTACTATCAAGCTACTCCATCAATCTAAATTTCCTTCTTATTCATTTTCAACTTGATGCTCCCTCTTGCTGTAGCACCACAATGCCTCAATCCAGGCTTACCACACGAGACCCAAGCGTAAGACCACACTATCTATGGCCCATAAGCCGTTGAATACTCTCTCAAATATTCCCATAAACACCACATTCCAGAATACTTTACTCAGAAGAACTTCCTGCGAATCTAAGTTTGTTACCTTTATGCAAGGCCCCGTAAAATCTTGTGCTCAAAATCTAGTAGCTCGTAGTGCCAAGGTCCAAATATGTGTTAGGAATGTTACTGATTTTGCACTTAAAAATCAAAATAATCGATTTTCCAAAAAATTGTCATTCTGCGATCTAGAATGCGGTCGCAGATCAGCTATGTGGACCGCATTTCTGCCGCAGAGTGAAGCAGAAGAATTATCAAAATTAATGTTGAAAATGCGGTCCATTATGTGATCGCATAATCAATATGTGGACTGCATAATTGTCGCATAAATTCCTGAAGGATTTGTGGAGGTCAATTCTGCGGTGCAAAATGCGACCGTAGAATAGGAATGCGGACCGCATTCCCGTCGCATACCCAGGCAGAGATGTTCAGTGATTGGGACACTTCTGCGGTCAAATCTGCGGACCGTATTTCAACTTTGCAATCGCATAGTGCGACCGCAGATCTTGCTCGGGCTTCTATTTTCTAAAATTTCAAACCCGACCCCCTTTCTAATAAAACACCCAACACCTCATTTTAACATACTTTCTGAGCAAAATAAGGGAGAGGGAGGAGAGGGTCCCGGAGAGATAAAGTCCATCTTCATCAAATTGATTTTTCAAAGTCACCAAAGCCTGGGAAATTTCAAGTATTCTCTTCACTTCTGTTCTTGCAGGTAAAAATCCCCAACTCTTTTTCCATTGATTTTTCCTATTTGAACAAAAAGGGGGATTCCCATGCATTGATTCTTGAAAACCAAAGGTGGGATTGTGCATGCATGTCTTTAAAAACCAAAAATCTAGTAAGAGTAATTGGGTAGCAGTAGCGAATTGCAAAAGGAGAATTGGTAACCTTAATAGGCTCGGGTAGTAAATTGTGGACTTTATTGCTAAGGCATATATGTCAACTTGTGAACTAGATTGACGTTGCTAGACTATTTGGTGAGTTGGGAATAGAAGTTAAAAAGGGAATTTGGATCTAGGTATGTATGGCTAACTTTGATCCTTGTAAAATCGCCTCGTTTGATGTACGTATGCTTGGTAGGTGATATGTACGTAAATTACTTATGAATTTCTTGTGATTGGTACGTTGCGATTGTGTTATGTGGTTGTAACTAAGGAATAAATGACTAAAGGAAATTGTGACTAGTGCAACTGGAATAACTGTGGTAACAATATCTATGGCTTGTTGTGGGCAATTACCATTGTGACGTTAAACGCATATGGGTTGTTGAATATGATGGAAATAGTATTGATGGTTATGGAAACAGTTGTAATATTGTTGTTGTTAACTCTTGAGAAGTATTGTGGTTGACCTTTGTGAACTATTTGTTGTTGTTGTGTTGTTTGTGGATTGAAAATGTACGGTGGGATCGGGTTGCGCGCTGCAACACGAAGTAATAAGGTTTGGGTTGTGGTGATAAGGGTGGCCGAGGTAATAAGGGTGGAAAGTGATCTAAATCACTATTGAAACAAAATATGAGCAAATTGTGAAACTATTGAAGTGAAATTGTGGAAAGGAAAAATAGGAGAGTTTGCAAACTTGTTTGGCTTGATTGTTCCTTCATATGTGTTTGGTTGCTGCATCCATTACTGTTTCCTACTTATGTGTGGTTTGAGTTTACTTGGAACAAGTTTGTTCATACATACCAGTACAATTCAAATGTACTGACGTCCCTTTTGCCGGGGGCGCTACATTCGTGTTATGATTGTATGTGGATCTATAGCAGGCACTCCAATCCACCGACCGTAGCTCCTCATTACTTCCTGCCAGCTGAATTGGTGAGCCCCTTTCCTTTCGGGGCCCTGCGTGGCTCATGCCGCTTCTGTTCTTGTCTTTTGGGATCCTATTTTGGTATTTGTAAAAGGTATAGCCGGAGCCTTGTTGGCGGCAAGTATTGTATTATTCCTCTTTCATCTTTAGAGGCTCCGTAGACATGCAATTTGGGTTAAGAACTTATGTAAATATGTTTTTTGTAAGTTGGGCGATGTAAGTTGTAAACCACGCTGAAGATTATCTATGTTATGTATGCTTTTGTGACAAGGTGTTCCAAGTATAATTAGCTATTTCACTTGGTTAATAAGTAATGAAAAATGTGGGGTAACACGTGGGATAGGAAAGGCACCCAGGTCCGCTTGACTGGGCTTACTCGGTCGAGCGCCGATCATGTCCCTCGAATTTGGGGCGTGACACATTACTTTCCTGATACTGATACATAGAATCCCATAATTCACATAGAAATACCACAAGTCTTGACCTCTTCCAATAAAAATAACAGTTTCTAACCACCTACACAACCTTAAGATACCCGATTGTTCCCTGTAGAATCTTGAACACATTAGAACCATTCTTGAAAGTCATTCACTCTTTATTTAAACTGCAACTTACTTAACCTAACGAACAGAACCACCCGTGCCTCATTGGCACTCCGATACCACAAAATGAAATCCTCATCCCAATACGACCAAGCAACTTCCTTCTCTATGCGCCGAGCATTCTTCACCAACAACACTCTAGACATTTCATGATTCTCATACCCTATGAAGCATAATATAACCTTTGTCAAAATTTTCTTTTACTCTAGCCATAGCTAATTCACTCGCATGCCTCAAACTGGAACCAACATAGTACCTAAACGTGCAATCAACTGCTCACAGTAGACTCCCCACTTGGCTCGAAGCCATAGATCAAAATACGCTCAATAACTCATAACACTTTTACTCTATTGATGCCACAATACCATAGTGGGATTAAACTCAATCATTTATAAGTTGTGAAAACACAGATCATCTAGTACTGTGAATCTTCTACAAATCTCACATTTATCCCCGCAACAGTTAAGCCCACTCTCTTAAGCAACCCAAAATTTCAAATCTCAACACGTACCATTCAATTACACATGAGATCTTCTAACATACACATAAGGATCACGCCACTTCAGCACACACTGCGCGAGATAACCCACATGTTTTGCCTCAATATAACATTTCCGTATACCTTCCACCGTCATACACATTACACAGCCACTTAGTTTTCCTAAGTCTGAACTCATACCACAACATAAAATTACTTCACCCCCAACTAGGAGACACGAAAAGATTCTTCACGTGCCCATAACTCGGAGCTACACATCCAATCACAATGGAAATCATATACTTAATAGTTCATCTATCATCCCGCAGACCTTTCTCGTCACTTCCAATTCACATAGATACATCTCGCAATACTAACATACTCATCACGTAGCTAACCAGCTGTCACTCCCACTAATAGGGACAATACCGAACATATAAATTCAAAACACTTGCTTACACAATCAGCACTTCGGTGCTCAAGCCATAGGCAAAGACTCGGCCTCAAGTGCTCCAGACTGGCCCAACATCAAGCTCACAGAGCTCACATCTCGCCCCTTGATCGGGGAATCACAAGCCATCAAGGCACATCTGATACTGAGCGTTCATGCGCGCATGCGAATGCGTGGAAGGAATTTCAAGAGTTACATTTCAAGCTGAATCAAGGACGCACGATAAGAATTCCAAGAATATGAAGTTTTCCTAAAGATTCTGCAGCCACTCGAGGATAAATACAAATGTCTCCGTACCGATCCGCGAGACTCTACTAAACCTGCTCGTGAGACTTAGTAACCTAGGCTCTAATACCAACTTATCATGACCCAAAACCCGCTCTGGTCGTGATGGCGCCTCTCGTGAAAATAAGGCTAGCCAGACAATTTTAAAAAACCATTTTTAAGCAGTTAAACAGTTCAAATATGATTTAATGATATTAATAAGCGGAAGTACAACCCAACACAGCCCTAATCTGGGTGTCACAAGGCTCGAGCATCTATTAGAGTGTGAATACAGTCCTACAAGGCCTAAAATAAATACACGAAACGACAATAATGAACAAAAGAGAGAGAAGCGGTGCTGCAAATGCTGGCAGTCACCTCGCTAAACTCCTATAGCTCTACCTTCAATCAGCCAAAACCTGCTACCGGGTGAATAAATACCTGCATCTGCACACGAGGTGCATGGAGTAAAGTGAGTACTCCAACTCAGTGAGCAATAAAAGTAAATAACAACTGAGAAGTAAGAAATCACGTAAAGCAACCAACATGCTGTATAGAAGCAGGATACAATCCTTTGAGAAAAATAGTGAAGCTGTGAAATCCTTAGAAATATCTTAGCTCAGTTTAAATCTCTTTTGAAAATGATCTTTTCAACAGTTGCGAAATGATTTCAAAATAGTTAGTGCCGATAAGCACCGAAGATCCACTCCTCGGGTGCAAATACCACATTATAACAAGTAAAAAGGCTAGTAAATATGCAATATGAGCACATAAAAATTTGCCCCTCGGGCAATATCTCAAAATAGTACCAGCCCCTCGGGCTCACTCTCTGAACACTCTCAGCCCCTCGGGCTCTCTCTCTCAAATCACTCTCAGAATAGTATCATATAGTAACCACTGCGGCGTGCAGACTGATCCACATCTCGCTGCGGCGTGCAGCCCGATCCATATATCGTCGACGGCACTCACTGGGGGTGTGTAGACTCCGGGAGGGGCCCCTTACGACCCAAGCGCAATATCAAGCAACCTAGTGGCATCATCACTCGGCACTCGGCCTCACATCACTCAAGCCACCTCGTGGCATATAAAGTATCTCAGGCCCTCTGCCTCATATCACTCAGAATATCGTCATATATGGCTCTCGGCCTTACTCACTCCAAAAATCATCACAAGCCTCTCGGGCATTTGTAAAACAGTAGTTCTTAGCCCAAAATATCATTTAGATATATCATTTAAGTTTCAAATCTTAGTAAAATTGGTTTAGTTTGTTAAACAGCAGATATCAACAGGACTGAGTTCAAATAATACGTCAAAACTGTGAGGAAACAGTGATAAAATCCCCGAAGGGTTCAAATAATTGGCACGAAGCCCAAATATGGCAATCAGCCCAAATCATGATAATAACAAATAAGTTTCAATCAAATGCGCGGTAAAATCATCAATCGGGACGGACCAAGTCACAATCCCCCAATGGTTCTCTACCCCACGCTAACTATCCGGCGTGCAAGTCACCTCAATATAGCACTACGGTGTGCAATCTAGGGTTGCAAACCCGCAGGATATCATTTACAATCATTACTCACCTCGAACTGGCGAAATATCTAGCTCGCGATGCCTTTGACCCTCAAATCGGCCTCCACGCGTGACGAATCTATCCACAATTAGAGCGAATACATCACAATATGCTAAGGGAACAAAGCCCAAGTGAAAATAAACAATAACGGGTGAAAAATGAAGTTATAACCTTCTACCCAGCACATTTTCGCTTTTGTGGAAAATTTTCCGCTTCCGCGGTCCTGCTTCTGCGGACCACGTGCCGTTTTTGCGGCTTCCACTAACGTCCAAAACTTTCGTTTTTATGATCCTTCGCTCGCAGATACGGTTCCGCTTCTGCGGAAAAACCACCGCATCTGTCAACCCTGCTACACCAATGAAAACCACTTCTGCAGTCTTCTCTTCACACCTGCGATGCCGCTTCTACGGTCCCATTTCCGCAGAAGCAGAAATACCAGAAGCAGCAGCCAAATCAAAATCTCCCAAGTCCTAAACTCTCCGTTAGCCATCCAGAATCACCCAGAGGCCCCCGGGACCTCAACCAAAAACACCAACACATCCCAAAACATCATCCAAACTTGTTCCAATTATGAAAACACCTCAAACAACCCCAAAACCATCAAATTACATTGAATTCAAGCCTAAGTTCTTCTAAAACTTCCGAAACACACATTCAATCAAAAACCCGATCAAACCACGTCCGAGTGACCTGAAATTTTACACACACATCCCAAATCACTTAATGAAGCTACAGCAACTCTCAAAATTCCATTCCGACCCTCGTATCAAAATCTCACCTATCAACCGGAATTCTCCAAAATACTAACTTTGCCAATTCAAGCCAAATCCTTCCACAGACTTCCAAAATGCATTTCGATCGCGCTCCTAAGTCATAAATCACTTAACGGAGCTATCCAAATCATAAAAATTCCGATCCGAGCTCATATACAAATAAGTCAACTCTTGGTCAATCCTTTCAAATTCAAAGCCTTCAACTGAGACTATTCTTTCAAATTCATTCCGATTTTTCCTCTAAGCCAAAACCAACGATCTATAGGCAGCCAAAACCAGTAAAAAGGCACACACAATATACAAGAATTTCTTCCCAACTCGTATTAATATGTGAATACAAGAACACAATAGCCAACCCTATGGCCAAGACAAAGAATTCCCTAATTCCCTCCCCCAAAATGATTTTCCCACCCTTAGGAAATGACTTAGACGAATTTTGGCTACACAATGTCTTAGACTAAGTTCTGCCCCATTTTTGGCATTATAGGCACTTATTTATAAGGCTACAATCAGTTGACAAGCCCCAATTGATGGCAAACATGTTAGGACAATGTACAAAAACGTGGGCACATTTTTAGGCCATGATCAGCATGTCTTGGGAGAGGTTGCAACTACCAACTGCTTCCCATGTGCTTTGCACATGCTTTCCAACTCCTACTTGTGCACAGCATGTGCTGATTTTCGCCCAGCTGCTTTATGCCAAGGCTGGCATTGCACCCAACCTTGCCTTTGACACTGCTCCATGCCAATGCCATTGCCACAGCTCACCGCCTGTTGACTTAGCCACACACGTTCATTGTCGTAGCTACCCGCTCATGTCAAGTCGCCCCCAACTTGATCAAATATGCCTGTATCCATTACCATTGCTTGTTCCACATTGCCTTGCCTTGCCTTGCCATGTCTTTTCCCCTGCTTGACATGGCTTTGCCTTGCCATTGTTTTTCCAACCCGCACGTCTAAGTGAGATGCCCCTTGCTTCCATTCAAGGTGCGTTTGTCAAGCCTCGCATAGTCTATCATGCCAAGCTTCCCGTCATGATGTTGCCCCAATTTTCAGGTTGTGTGCCAAGTCCATCATGAAAATACTTGTCACAACCCATACCTACTGAGGACCTTTGTCAAGGGGCTAACAGCAGTGGAATTGGCAATGTGATGTTGCCATAACTTAGGCGAGTGGGCTGGCACCTAAGTTACTTGTGGGCAAACGACTTGGCAAAGGGAAGGGGATCAAGGCTTGGTGACTTGATGCTAAAATCAGATTGACATGGTCAAAAAGCAGAGTTGATCAAGTAGGGACGACTTGACAAGGAAAAACAACTGTGGCAGCGGGTGGGCACGCGGCGAAGTCATGGGCGACAAGCTGTGGCTATGGCATTGAGGCAGAGTAGTGTCAAAAGACAAGGTTGGGCGCAATGCCAGCCTTGGGCGTGCAGCAGCTGACCAAGAAATGCGCAGATGCAATGCACATGGAGTGGTTTTCAAGTGTGTTGTGCACATGCCATGTAGTTGGGCAGTTACAACTACCCTTGTCCAAGAGTTCTTGATTATATGCCGAGTCTTTACACATTTTTTAGGCATGTTCTAGGCATGACATGCACGTTTTGTTCATGGGGATCATATCCTATCCGTTGGGGGATGTCAACTGAACATAGGAAACAGTTTTGGGCTGACTATACTATATAAATGTGTCTTAGCAGGCATAAAAACGGGGCTAAGTACCTAGGGAGGGAAATAGTCTAATATGTAGGCATATGGTTGTCTATATTAATGCTTGAGCACGGTAAAATATGTGTCATTGCCTTGCCAAACGAGTGGGCAGCACGAGCGACCTTAGGCGGGGGCTTTATAAGGCAGATTCGTGCAAGTGTCGGCTATTTTTGTGAGTTGGTGCCTGCCAAGGGTGGCAGCACCTTGCCAAACTTGAGAATATTCTTCGTCATTATTTTATTCTAAAAGGTTGGGAAAGGGTTCCCGTAAATCTGCTTGTGTCCTTCTTTATTTATGTTGCCTTAAAATTATTCTAAGTGTTGAACCTCGAATGCGAAAGAAAATTGCACAAAGGCTGATGTCAAGTGGGGACTTGACTGCCGCACAATGGGCAGCGTTTAGACGGACAAAAAATACCCCGTGACAACCGGTATTAAGAGTGGGCCAGGTTCGTGATGAGGTCGAGACGGACATGGACAAGACTGCAAGACAAGGGGTCAATGTGCTTGTTCGTGGATGGGACTGTCTTGGCTTAGAAATTCAGAAAAAGGCAAGGAAGGCAATGATGCAGAAATTTTGAGTTTGTGGGTGCCAAAAATCAGTGTGGGTTTCTTACAAATCAGTCAGTTGGCGTGCTGGATTTGCTGTGGGAATGACGGATAGGAAATGTAATGAGAAAATTAACTATGTTGCACTTGAGGGAAAGGACAACGTAATTCTCAAATGGGTGCTAAACTTGTGATGTCTTTGCAAATGGCAGCATGTGTTGGGATCTATTCGATGAGGGCGTCGAATTCAACTGGTTGGGGTGGTTTGTTAGACCCTTGTAAAAGCTGATCGTCAAGCGGCGCGGCAGTGGCAAGGATTTTGGCATGATGGCCTTGCCATTGGCCTATGTGCAAGGAAAATCAACATGCAAAACAATGCGGATATTGTCGAGGACAACAAACTATTGGAAGGGCAAGTGTGACGGACTATGCTTCTATTTGAGGGCTAAGGTGTGACGGACTATACCAAAACAAGAGTGGGCTATGTGC
>MU712302.1:306393-320038 GCA_026770625.1 Nicotiana glauca
ATAGATTTTGGTAATATCATTTTGTTTCATTCGTAAAAACAATGAAAGACAGAAAATACTCATAGTTACAACAACAACTCGCCAAAGTTTTTTGTCTATAATTTTAATCTCTCATGTTGTGTGGTGAAAAAGGAAAAAGGAAAAAGATGTAAGAACTATAGATGCTAATCGTGTGAAACATTTGAATCTCATCGTTGAGAATATGATAGTACATGCATTCGTAATTTTCTATTTTCTCTGTTACCTCCGAAGGATGCATGGGAAACCAAAGACACAATCCAATTTATTGAACAATTTTGTCATACACCTTGGCGATAAAGAATTTTTTATTTAAGAAATCAGATTGAGGTCATGCAAATAGAGAAACGAAAGTGGTCATTAGCTTTAGCACAAATACCAACTATATAGAAATATACAACACTGAAAATCTATTAGCAGTACATATACATACCTTTATTCTACAATAACAAAGTTCTGCAAAAATAAAGAAGCAGAACCACTCAAATTCAACAATAGGATAAATTCTTAAACCTTAGTGACTCGAGTATCAAAAAGACTTTGCATGTCATCAAACACGAATGGTGCAAAATAAAAAGCTTACTTCAAATTATCAAGAGAGACATGTCCATTGAGCGTACCATTCTTGACCCCTTCTTGACCTTATTTGCTACAAAAGCTCTTTCCTTAATTAACGTTGAATCTGAACAAATATCAATTTAATTATATACAACAGCAGAAAAAAAAACAAAAAAATCTAACTGAATTGAAATTAACGCAAAATAAAACCTATATTGAGCACACAAAAAAGATACCTAGTTATGTATTATCAATAAAAATTCATTGAAAATCAAAGGCATCAGCGAGGAAGGTCAAGAGAGAAGAAAACTGACTATGAAGAAGAATAGCGAAATAAGGATTAGTGTATGCGATGGGTTCAATTAAAAAAGCCACGTAGAGTTTACACTAAAATGACTAAATTATCCCTAACTTTACTTTTATTGTCATGAAGTAACCAGGCCGAAACTCTGGATCTTCTAATAGATAGATGGTCACGGCCTGTGCTGGAAATTGTCATTATTTCAGAAGTAAAAGAACCTAACAGGACACCAAGAGCACAGATATGACCTGAAGCGTAGAGAATGTACATATAAGTTGACAATTTCCACAAGGAGTACTAACAACAAACAACTTATTAATGAGATTCATCCTCATAAATGCAATATTCAAATAGACGGGATACATATTACTTAAAAAGAAATATATCTATCAGCAAGTTTCAACTATTATGCTACTATCTTATATACTAACCATCATATTACTTTATCAGTGAGGTAGCTTCTAAAATAAGATATAGCGGCACAATCAAATACAATAAAGATATTGTTAGAGGCTCTTTAATCCAACATGAAAAAGGGAAAAACAATAGATATGCGAACAGACAAGCCCTTACAGATCCTGATCATTGTATTCACACTAACACCATGGTGGGTATGTTTCACCTCTTAATCTGCTGTGGAAGGGAAGATCTCTTAATAATAGAGAAATACAATCTGAACTCATGGCCCTATTAGATGTTCAATAAACATAAATGAGCCTTTACACAACAAAAATAGTTTTAGAATACCATCCAAGGTATAAAATTCTCGATTGACAAAAGTGACATGTAAGATGGCTATTTCATATAGATCTTACACACAATTTTACTTTCATATAAAAAGAAGACATTCAAACAGGATATGATTTGTGCTTGGAATGGAAAAATATAAAAATTCATTATTTAACTTAAACAGCAAATTGATAAACTCTAAAATGTATGGTATTCTAATAATTGTGACGACCCAAAGGGTCATCCCCTGATTTCTCATTCATTATTTGTCTCCGAGGCCTTAGAAACCTCGTTTGGGGTTGCCTCGATTTGCGTGCGCAGTCCGGGCGCGTAGCCGGAAATCTTAAATATGAAATCTGTGTGAAAATGATGAATTTTGATATTAATATGAGTAATGTTGACTTTGGTCAACATTTTGGATAAGCGGACCCGGACCCATGATGTGATGGTCCCGGAGGGTTCGTAGAAAAATATGGGACTCGGGCGTATTTCCGGAATCGAAATCCGAGGTCCCGATCCCAAAAAATGAATTTTTGTGTAAAATTGTTTTTCTAAAATTTTTAAGGAAAATGGAAATGAAAATTGATAAAAAGACTATGGTATCGGGCTCGTATTTTGGTTGTGACTCCCGGTACAACTCTTATATATGGTTCAAGCGTTATCTGTAAAATTTGATTGAGATCGGACGTCGTTGGACGTGTTTCAGACTATAAGTTCCAAATTTGAAAGTTTATGAAGCTTGGAAAAAAATCATGTGTTTTGAGGCTTGATTCTATGTATATGATGTTATTTTGGCGATTTGATCGTACGAGTAAGTCCGTAGCATATTTTTGAGGTTGTGTGTATATTTGGGTTGGAGCCCCGAGGGCTCGGGTGAGATTTGGATAGGTGTCGAGTTGCATTTTGAACCTTTGAAAAATCTGGTATCATTCAGTTCTGCAGGCTTTGCAATTGTGAAGCCAGCATTCGCAAAAGTGAACTCGCAATTGCGAGCTTCCCATCGCAAATGCGATCCTTCACCTGGGCAGCAATCTTCGCAAATGCGAAGTAATTCATCGAAAATGCGATGCCTGCCCATGATCCCAGCCTTCGCAAATGCGAAGAGTTCAAACGCAAATGCAATGCCATCCTATAGCCTCCTCCTTCGCAATTGCGACAGTTTTTCTCGCAAATGCGAACCTTCCACTTTTCTTCAGAGTTCGCAAATGCGAACTGGTCCTCGCATTTCCCAAATTTTGCAAGGTTCGCAATTGCGAACCCAAGTTCGCAATTCCCATTTCTGAGGCCTGCATTTTTCATACTTAGACAATTTTTAGCCTCATTTCTTCATTATTACAACTCAAACACTCCATAGGCGATTTTCCAAGAAAACATTCTTCCCCAAATCATTTGTATGTCAAGTTTTACTCAATTTCTTCAATATTTAACATCATTTATCATGTTTTCATCTTGTAATCAAGGTATTTCATGGATGAAAATGGGGATTTTGGGTAGAACTTGGGTTTTCTTAAAATTGGGGATTTGGACCTCAATTTGAGGTCCGATTTCAAAACAAATCATAGATATGAACTCGTGGGGGAATGGGTAACTGGGTTTTGGTTCGAACCTCGGGTTTTGACCACGTGGGCCCGGTGGAGTTTTGGGAATTTTCTAGTAAGGAAAATCATTTTCATGCATTCAAGTTGATTCAATTAGCATTTGTTGATACATTCAAGTAATTTGTGACTAGATTCGAGCGGTTTTGTGGTGAATTCGAGGGGTAAATCTATACTAGAGGCTTGAGTCAATTTTTGGAGCATTTGAGGTATGTGTTTGATCTAACTTTGGCTTGAGGGAATAGAATTAGGGTGTTGTTTGCTAATTGCTAAATGTTGAGTACGGTGTACAGGCATGGTGACGAGTATCTATATACCGGTGTCTAGTATGACCGTGGGTCCTTGTTTGTACTTATTCCGATATTGTTATGTCTTTACCATGTTAATTGATGAATCCTATGAAATGTGAAGAGTATGAGGATTGATTGTGGGTTGTAAATTCTTTGGAGCGTTGGCTC
The DNA here is from genome assembly GCA_026770625.1 of Nicotiana glauca. NCBI lineage: Eukaryota > Viridiplantae > Streptophyta > Magnoliopsida > Solanales > Solanaceae > Nicotiana > Nicotiana glauca. Next base: position 310,053 of record MU712302.1, read on the forward strand.
GAACAATAAAAAGACTATTGTGTAAGAAATGAAGGAAATAGAAGGTATTATGATTAATCCCTTGTCGGGGTGGTTTGAGTATATTGATTATTCTCTCTTGCCGGGATTTAGCCGTTAATTGTGTAATTCCCTTGCCGGGACATTTCTTATTATTTGTTTATCCCCTCGCCCCGTTTTGTTGTGATTGCTGTTTGGGTAAGGAAGAGTGATAATGCACGAAGGGTCATTCTGTGCTATGTTTTGATTATATTCGCACGAAGGGTCATTCCGTGCCATGTTTTGATTATATTTGCACGAAGGGTCATTCTGTACTATCTTTTGATTATATTTGCATTGATTATATTTGCACGAAGGATCATTCTGTGCCATATTTTGATTATATTTGCACGAAGGGTCATTCCTTGCCATATTTTGATTATATTTGCACGAAGGGTCATTTCGTGCCAGGTTTGATTATATACGCACGAAGGATCATTCCGTGCCATGTTTTGATTATTTATGCATGAAGGGACATTCCGTGCTCTGATTTGATGATAATTGCACGAAGGATCATTCTGCGCCATGAAATGAGAGTTATGTGAGGGAAAGCATGAAGGGTGATGTCGTGCATTTTATTCGATTGCTTTGGTGAAAATGAGAGTAAAAGCACGAAGGTTGATGTCGTGCAACTGTTGATTTTCCTGCTTTTGTTAATTATTGTTATTGCCCTGTTTCTTACTCAAGTTGTTGACTTTATATCCGGATTGTACTCCCCCATAGCATGCTTCCTCACCTTTTAACTGTTTAATTTCGATATTCTTTCCTTTTATTGCATATATATATATATATATATATTGCGCAGGTTGATTTGGTAGTCCTTTCTAGCCTCGTCACTACTTCGCCGGGGTTAGGCCAGGCACTTACCAGCACATGGGGTCGGTTGTGCTAATGCTACACTTCTGTGCTTATTGCACAGATCACGGTACCAGAGCAGCTTTTGGACCACAGCAGTAGTATATTGATCGGGAGCTGACTTCAGTCCAGGGACTTACGAGGTAGCCTAGTTGGCGTTCGCAGGCCGAAGTCCCTTTTCATATTTTCAGTTTGTTTTCATTGTACTGAGACAGACATTATGTATTTTCTATTCAGACTTGTTTGTATCACTCTTTAGTGGTTCATGAGATAGAGACTCCAGTCTTTGGTAGAGAAATATTAAACTTCCGAAATTTTTGGGTTTTCAATTATTTATGTTTTAAAGACTTCTGCTTTCTTGTTAATATTTATATCGTTGAATTGTTATCGGAAAATGTTTAAATGCTTATCTTGCCTAGCTCCGACAGTAGGCGTCATCACGACTCCCGATAGTGAAAAATCTGGGTCGTGACAATAATCCTTTACAGAAGCACTAGATGCCTCACTGGACCAGACTCAAGACTCAATATTCTTATAGGAAAGAAATATCCTTATTAAATGTGAAGCTGACAACTAATGTTGTATGCATTACGGCTTAGTCCAGCTAACATAGCCAAAAAAATTAGCAAAAAAAAGTTTTTCTTCTAGCATCTAAGTTAAAACAATTGCAAAAACAAGTTAACTATATTATTTGGAGGACCCTTTCAATAAAATCCATGGTATAAAATATTCCTATATTAACAGTTATTAGAATAAAGAAACTAAAAGAATGCTTTCCTATCCACCTCCACTCTAAAACAACATCAAGCACCTCCAACCATAAAAATCAAAGTAATTCTTTTTCTTTTGGGATGTACGAAATATCTGTTAGTTAGGGATAAGAACTATCAAAGTAAAAGTCACATGCAACATATGCAAATTAAAAGATGTTCAACTGAGAGAGAACAAAAGATGGTCATCTGAGCAAGGACTTGTAGCTTCAATACTCATCAATACATACAACCAGCAAAATGATATCCAAAATATTGATTCCACATGTAAATTTCTTAATGACTAAAGCCAATTTTAATGATTTTCTAATCCGTCGTATATACTCTTATTACTCTTAGCAAGTAAAAATATTCACTTTATTAAGGTCAAACTTGTTTGCTTTATAATAGTCCAGCATGCTGCCTATAGGGACCATAATGGTTAGATTCACTATTTAAAATTTGACATGTATCTAGTCTATTATCATTACTCTAAATGTCATTGTACGTAGGTATACATCCATTAGTCATTCTCATTATATAGATCATCTCTTGTAACACATGAAAGAAAATTAGACAGAGGTCAACAGTAATCTTTTTCAAACAAGGTGCACTGTCCATCAACACAACCATAGTGCCTTATGCATCAACCATTTCAAGAAATTAAGAAAACTAATTACCACAGACTTTTTTATAATAAGTAACATCTAACAAATATACTCATAGTAATCATTGATGCAAAGATAGATCATCAAAGTCATTTAACGGGAAGACAAAACAGCAGCAAAACATATATGAAACTTGGGAGTAGACTACTATTTAATAATTAAAAACTTCCACATCAAAAGTCAAGATTTTCAGCCACATTAGTGGGTGAAAATACCTATGACACCAGAAATTTACCAATGAAAGTACTCTGTTTCTTTAATCAAAATCAAGTTGGTCCTTTGGCTCATTATTTTTACTCTCAATTGCCATTTAATACTTAAAAACTGTTAAAAAATTAATTAAGAAAGTATAAATTTTAAGACACTTCTTTCATAAGAGCTTTAGAAACACCTTCACCAAATTGATGCTTCAGTCTATTAAAATATTATGATTAACAATCATATTTTTTTCCCATTATATCAACCCTCAAATTGCAAAATTAACAGGTACGTGAAGCACCCAGGAAAGCACGGAACTTCAAAACTCAGCAAGGTTAGAATTTAAAAATGTAGTTTTACCACCCCATTCTATTACAAAATCAAAAATCATGAAAAGCACCAAAATAAAAAAATAATTTTCCCAATTTCTCTCGCAAATCTCTTGAACTTTCAGGTAAATTTCTTAGTCTTTAATATCAATTTTGTTATTTTCTATGTGTTGTTTCTCTTGGGAAGCTTCAATAAGTGTATTCTGGTTAGCCCCACAATTCCTTATAATCAGAATAGGAGATGGATTTACCTTAGTAGGATTACAAGAATACTTCTATGATCAAGTTCCTGATTCTATGAGAAGTTTAGGCATTGCACTTTACCTTAGTGTGATTGGTGCTGCAAATTTTATTAGCAGCCTTTGATAACTATTGTGGATCATATCACAGAGAACAGTGGCAAGAGTTGGTTTGGGAAGGATTTAAATAGTAGTGGGCTCGACTATTTTTACTGGTTTTTAGCTGCTATCACAGCAGTAAATTTGTGTGTGTATGTTTTTGTTGCAAGGAATTATACCTACAAGAATGTTTTCGGAGAATTTCTTTGCACTATTCTTTTTGTACAGAAAAAATGCAACATACACCAAAAAGGTTCATATATGAGTATCTCAGTGCAGGTTATCTTGGGAAGCTTTACTTTTAATTTGACACTCTAGCTAAAATTCATGGTATGAGTAACTTTTTCCTACGCCTAGACATTAAGTGCTAAACCAGTTGCCGAATTCCAAATGACATTCAGTAATCAAAATATTTTATCCTCTCGGCAACAAATCAAATCATCAGATAGTAGCTTGTTTGGATATGACCTTTATATTGAAAGAAATACTCTTTGTAACCATATCCAAAACATCAGCAATTTTAGGGCCAGACAAAACGCAACAGCAAATATCGGAAACACACATTGAAACCCCAAAGATACAGTGAAATCTCATTGTCACGACACAATTTCCAAACCCCGTCGTGATGGCGCCTCTCGTGAAGACAAGGCCAGCCAACTAACCCAAATCGTCTCTTTAACAATAATTAAACATAAATGAATAGATAAAATATAGCTTAACGACAATAATAACCAGTATTTACAACCCAACACAACCCGACTGGGGTGTCACAAGTCACGAGCATCTAAAGAAGACTGACCACAACTATTGGGCCAATACTAACATACAAAATGAAATCTGGAACCAAAGGACGAAGTCCAGTGCCGCGAACGCCAGCGGTCACCTTGCTCAGCTATGATAACAAAACCCTCAATCAGCTCTAACTCGCTACCGGGTAATAAATACCTGCAACTACACGCGAGTTGCAGGGAGTAAAGTGAGTACTCCAACTCAATGAGTAATATAAGTAAATAATAACTGAGCAGCAGAAATCACGTAAGGCACTCCATCGTGCTATAAAGAACAGTGTAATCCTTTGAGAAATCAATAAAACCGTGAAAAACCTTTAGAAAATATCTCGGCTCAGTTAAAACCTCTTTTGAAAATATCTTTTTCAATAGTTAAGCAAATGAATGCATAATCAAACCGTGCAAGTCAGCACATAAGTAAGCCCCTCGGGCACAACACTCCACTAATCATTAGTACCAGGGTATCTGATAAACAGTGCAAGAAGTAGCATGGATGCCAATGAATGAGAGTGATGGATGTCATGACACGTAGTACAAACAAGAACCAATGCATGAATGCAATGCAATGCATGTGACCGGTACACTCAGGTACCCACTACAGCGTGCAATCCGAGCCAACCATGAGTTTATCGTCGACGGCGCTCACTAGGGGTGTGTACAGACTCCGGAGGGGCTCCTACAGCCCAAGCACAATATCAAGCCATCTTGTGGCATTAATTAATTCCTGGCCAGTCATTGTTACCTGACCAATCAGTCATTGTTACCACTGCTTCAAGTCACATCATACAGTGTCATTGTTACCACTGTTTCAAGTTACATCATACAGTGTCATTGTTATTACTGTTTTAAAATCACTGCTGCGGTGTACAGCCCGATCCATGCTCAGTCTAGAAATCAACATAGGCCCCTTGGGCATTTGTAAAACAGTAGTTCTCAGCCCGAAATATTGTTTAGAATATCATTTGAGTTTTCAAAACTTAGAAGTATGGCTGAGTTTGCAAAAGAGCATTTAAAACCCTGCACTGATACCAAATGATATGCAAGATATGCTAAAATAGAAATATCAATCCCCGAAGGATTTACATAGTTGGCACGAAGCCCAAACATGGCAATCAGCCCAAATTATAATGATAACTAGTTTCAGTCAAATACGCGGTAAAAATCAACAACCGGGACGGACCAAGTCACAATCCCCAACTGTGCTCTATCCCACGCTCATATCCGACGTGCAATTCACCTCAATACAGCACTATGATGTACAAATCTGGGGTTTCAAACCCTTAGGATATCATTTACAAGTATAAATCACCTCGAACCGGTGAAATCTCTAGCTCGCGACGCGCGTCGTATCTAACCAAAATCAGAGCAAATACATCACAATATGCTAAGGGAACAATACACAATCAAAAACAATCAAGAAATAGCAAAAATCTCGAAACTAGCAAAATCCGAGCCCCGGGCCCGCTTCTCGAAAATTACAAAACTCACATTACCAATTCCTCCTCTCGACACAGGTCCATACATACCAAGAAGTCCCAAATCCGAGCTCAAATGACCTGTTAAATCCCAGTTTGAAATATCAAAAAAAACTCAAGCCCTAGCTTTACCCCTTTTTAATGAATTTCAACCAAATTTTCATGTTAAATCTATCATAATCTCGTGTATTTAAGCCAAGGAACTTACCTCTAATCATTCCTCCTTGAATCCCTCTTCAAAATTGCCTCAAAACTCTCAAAGCTCGCTCAAAAATGATGGAAAATACATAACCCTCGCGGATGAAATGTTTCAATAAAACCATTTTATGACCAGCCCAGATTTTGCTTCTGCGGAGAAAATATCGCTTCTGCAACCTCTGCTTATGCGGTCCACGTCCGCTTTTGCAAACCTTCACTTAAGGGCCCCTACCACATTTGCGTTCCACATTTCGCACCAGCGGGACCGCCTATGCGGCCCGCCTTCCGCTTCTGCGGAATATCAAGAGAATGCCAAAACCGCTCCTGCGGTATAACTTCCGCTTATGCGGACCCGCTTATGCGGATAACTTTTCGCTTCTGCAGAAATTGCTCAACCTCAACCATTTCCCACCTGCGATACCTGGCTCCGCTTCCGCTTAACCGCATCTGTGGTTTCCTTTCTGCAGATGCAGAAACACCTGCTGCAACCAAAAACCTGCAATTCCAACTTTAAATTTCCTTCCGATAGCTACCCGAAATCACCCCGAGGCCCCCAGGACCTCAACCAAAAGCACCAACACCTCCTAAAATATTATTCAAACTTGTTCCAATCCTTACAACACATCAAACAACACTAAAATCATCAATTCACATCGGATTCAAGCCTAAGTTTCTTCAAAACTTCCGAAACACGCATTCGATCAAAAACTCAACCAAACGACGTCCGAAAGGCCTGAAATTTTGCACACACATCACAAATTACATATTGAAGTTACAGAAACTCTCGAAATTCCATTCCGACCCTCGAATCAAAATCTCACCTATCAACCGGAATTTGCCAAAATACTAACTTCGCCAATTCAAGCCTAATTCTACACCGGACCTCCAAAATCAATTCTGATCGCGCTCCTAAGTCACAAATCATCCCGACGAAGCTAACTGAAACACTGGAAATCACATCCGAGCCCTATAACTCATTAGTCAATATCCGGTTGACTTTTTCAACTTAAGCCTTCCTTAAAGAGACTAAGTGTCTCATTTCGTATCAAAACCAATCCAATTCAACTCTCACACACCACATACTGATAATGAAATATTAAGAAGCAATAAACGGGGAAAACGAAGCAGTAACACATGAGACGACGGGTCGGGTCGTCATATCCTCCCCAACCAATCGCTCATCCTCGAGTGTACCCAGAGTTGTACTAGAAGCCAACCAATAGCTGAATGACCATACCAAGCATATACCCGGGGTGATCCCACGTCACCCTATCTCACATAGGTCCGATAATGCAACACAACTGAAATTTCACAGTCCATCTAGACCATAAACTGTAGAACCACATTGCACCTTCCGAAATCATACCCAGAATAAACCCGAACCAACTGTAATAACCAACATCTGCAACCTCAGGTGAAATCATACAATATACCACACAATCCAACACTCGAAATGATAGTCTCTATTCACAGCAGTTGCCCACAATACCCAAATACCGATAGAAACCTCTTATTAGCCAAAGTCTTATTCCAACACTTTCATATACTGCCAATGATAAATAAAACACGCGATAAACCGTAACCATTCCTCAGATCACCCATACACGAAGCCACTTCCTTCTTGACTAATACCACAACAGATTTTCGGGCCGAACCTTGATATTATCCTTCTAACAAGCTGATATCAAATCTGTTCGTATTCATTAATGACTCCAACGATCACCTCAAACCCAACACACCATTCTGGTGATATGAAACCTCAACACCGGCCTAAGCCACACTTGCATAATTCGAGCACCAATAAGAAACTTTGATGACCCAAGGGGTCATCACCTGTTTCCTCATTCGTTTCGTACTTCTGAGGCCTTGAAAACCTCACTTTTACTTGCCTCGATTTGCGTGCACAGACCGGGCATGTATCTGGAAGGCTTAAATATGAATTCTATATGAAAAAAGATGAATTTTGATATTAATATGGTTAAAGTTGACTTCGGTCAATATTTTTGGTAAACGGACCCGGACCAATGATTTGACGGTCCCGGAGGGTCCGTATAAAAATATGGAATTGGGCGTATGCCCGGAATCGAATTCCGAGGTCCCAGGCCCGAGGAATGAATTTTTCCATGAAATTATTTTCTGAAAATGTTTAAGGAAAATGAAAATGAAATTTGATCAAAAAGTGATGGTATCGGGCTCGTATTTTGGTTCCGACGCCTGGTACAAGTCTTAAATATGTTGTTAAGAACTTTCTGTAAAGTTTGGTCGAAATCGGACGTCATTTAATGTGTTTCGTACCTAAATAGCTAAAGTGGGAAGTTTATGAATTTTGAAATAAAAATGATGATTTTTAGGCTTGATTCATTGATGTTGATGTTATTTTGGCGATTTGATCGCACGAGTAAGTCCGTAGGATGTTTATGAGGTTGTGTGCATGTTTGGTTTGGAGCCCCGAGGGCTCGGGTGAGTTTTGGATAGGCATCGGATTGCATTTCTCAATTTTGTAAAATCTGGTAAAAGGCTTCTGTGATTTTCGCAAATGCAATTGAAATTCTCGCAAATGCGAGCTAGTGGTCATTGCAAATGCGATGCAATATTCGCAAATGTGAAACCTGGCCTCCAGCATGATGATCGCAAATGCAATCGTTTAGCTCGCTTTTCCCAAATCTGGACGGTCGCAAATGCGACTTGCAAGGTTGCAAATGCGAACCTTGTGTAGCTGAAGGGAGTTTGCAAATGCGAACTAGAATCTCGCATTTCCCAAGCCTGCTGGGTTCGCAATTCCCATATCTGCAACCTGCAATTTTCATACTTAGACGATTTTAAGCCTCATTTTTTCATATCTCTCAAACCCAAACACTCATTGGTGATTTTTCAAGAACCCTTCCTTCTCCAATGCATTTGTAAGTTGATTTTTGCTTAATTTCTTCAATCTTTAACATCATTTATCATGTTTTCATCTTAAAATCAAGGTTTTTCATGGGTGAAAATGGGGATTTTGGGTAGAACCTAGGTTTTCTTAAAATTGGGGATTTGGACCTCAATTTGAGGTTCGATTTCAAAACAAATCATAGATATGAACTCGTGGGGGAATGGGTAACCGGGTTTTGGTTCGAACCTCGGGTTTTGACCAGGTGGGCCCGGGTGCGTTTTGGGAATTTTTGAGTAATACTTTGGGAAATTCATTTCCATGCATTCAATTTGATTCAATTAGCTTTTGTTGATAAATTCAAGTAATTTGTGACTAGATTCAAGCGTTTTGTGGTGAATTTGAAGGGTAAAGCTATACTAGAGGCTTGAGTGGATTTTTGGAGCATTTGAGGTAAGTTTTTTATCTAACTTTGGCGTAAGGGAATAGGATTAGAATATTATTAATTGATATTTGCTGAATGATCGAGTACGGTGTATAGGCATGGTGACGAGTATCTTTACACCGGTGTCTAGCATGACTGTGGGTCTTTGTTGGCACTTGTTTTGGTATACTTTGGGACTCTTCCAAGCTAATTAATAATTTTTTTAACATAATGTGAAGAGTTGAGGATAACTTGTGAATTGCGAATTCTTTAGAGCGTTGGCTCAAATGATAAAAATACTATCGAGTAAGAAATGAAAGAATTGGAAAGAGATGTGATTAATCCCTTACCGGGATGGTTTGAGTATAATGATTATCTCCCTTGCCTGGATGTGAAAGTTGTTGTTATTGCTCCCTTGCCGGGATTTAACTGTTTAATTGTGTTTTCCCTTGCTGGGACATTTCTTATTATTGTTTATACCCTCGCCCGTTTGGTTGTGATTGTTGTTTGGGTGAGGAAGAGTGATATTGCACGAAGGGTCATTCCGTGCCATGTTTTGATTATATTGCACGAAGGGTCATTCCGTGCCATGTTTGGATTATATTTGCACGAAGGGTCATTCCGTGCCATGTTTTGAGTATTTATGCACGAAGGGACATTCCGTGCTCCGATTTGATTATATTTGCACGAAGGATCATTCTGTGCCATGAAATGAGAGTTATGTGAGGGAAAGCACGAAGGGTGATGCCGTGCATTTTATTTGATTGCTTGGGTGAGGATGCGAGTAAAAGCACGAAGGTGGATGTCGTGCAAGTGTTGGATTTCATTGTTTTTGTTAATTATTGTTGCGCCCTGTTTGTTATTTAAGTTGATGACTTTTATATCCGGATTGTACTTCCCCCATAGCATGCTTCCCTCCCTTTTTACTGTTTGGTTTTGGTATTATTCCTTTTTATTGTACATACATATATATAAATATATATATATATATATATATATATTGAACTGCACAGGTTGATTTGGTAGTCCTGTCTAGCCTCGTCACTACATCGCCGGGGTTAG